>JAFNEN010005768.1:0-16660 GCA_019343175.1 Oedothorax gibbosus
ATAGCTAAACACGTACGCAATGATTCAGCTGGGTTTTTTCAACATGTGGTCAGCTGACTGAAAGGAAAGAAATGATGACACTTCCAACTTATAAAACTTTTCCAATGCTGAGAAAAAGGCATTGGGTCATGTATCCTTATAGGTCATGTCCCTGGTTCCCCCTGTTACTATTTACTAAGAAAGCAAAAAGGCGCTTTTTGCATAAAAAACTGGTTAGTTTCAATTTATATTTCAACGTTTATTTAATGACAATTTGAAATTGCTTCATATTTTGTTCTTTCAAAAATATTTGGAAAATATCGAGTTTTTTGCAAAGTTCTATGTTAATACTTATTTTAGAGTAAAAAGCTTGTGACGACATTTTGAAGAGCTCCAAATGTCGCCGGAACATATACTAGGATTTGACCCAAGCAATTTTTCATTTCTATTATTCGAATGGGGCTGTTTCACGGAGGATCTGGCAATAGCTCTGCGGTTTTGTTTTCATGTCTATTTTGATGTCTTTCAACAGTGTTGCCACCAGTTTTAGGAGAAAAACACTACGAAAAAATACCGTTTAATGCTAAAATTACAAAATCATACCATAAAAATACTAGCAAAGCGTTTCACGTTTTTTTAAAGTCACTAAAAATATCGTAAAAATACTAGTTGTATTTTGGAATCTTTTTAGTGACTTTAAAAAGACGTGAAACGCTTTGCTAGTATTTTTATGGTATATTTTTGTAATTTTAAAATTAAATGGTATTTTTTCGTAGTTTTTATAATAAAACTGGTGGCAACACTGTTGAAAGATATCAAAATAGACATGAAAACAAAACCGCAGAGCTATTGCCAGATCCTCCGTGAAACAACCCCATTGCAAATAAATTTTGGAAACGATAAAGAATTATAATTGATTTCGGTGAAAAAAATTAAAATAGTTAATTCTGGCATTTAAAATTTCAAATGCTATGTTTGGCGGTTTTTTTTTAAAACTAAGGTGGAAGCGGGTTCTTTGTGAGAGTTACTTTAGAATTTCTTGTTTACTTACTTTTTCGAATCCCAACAACTGTCTAAATAGGTTTACTTTATTTAAATTCGATAATACCTACAATTTTTAGCCATTTTAAAGAGAAATGAGGATACAATAAAGGACATCTGTTACTATAAATTAAAAAATAAATAACAAACCAAATTATAAAACACTTACTGCATTGTATTTAAGTTGATAATGTGCCATTTTAGAATGAACATAAAATTACTAATTCATAAGATCGCAAACCATATTCATATACATTTTCTTACCCTGTTCCTCTTGTGTAAATTGTTTGAAGAGTATTTTTCAGTGAAACTGCAACAACACTTCTATGAAAATAAATTTCGTGATTAATTCAACGATTTTATTTGCATTCCTAAACTCCCGGAAGTAATGTACTCCGCTATTGGAATTTCAATTTCAACACCCAGTGTTGTGTGTCCATTCATTTTTCAGAAGTTGATTGCCACACAAACGTGACACAACACTTTCATTGATTCATCTGTGGAAATGAATAAGATACCTCTTTTTTGAACAATTGCTAATCTCGGGAGAAAATGCAGACTTTTCAGGGAGAAAAACGGAATGACCTTGTGTATGTATTTTGAGACTCATCGCATTGCCATACCTTGAATTATTCTCTGTCAAATGAAACGACCATTAACACGCGAGTTCTTACCTTTTGTTTTTCTAGCGCAGGTGGAAGCTTAACTGCTAAGTCAACTTGGGTCTTCTGAATTTTCACCTGGTTCATCAAGCCAAGTCTCAAGGGGGAAATAAAAAAGGAGAGTTAAATATATACAATTCGAACATCTTTGTTTGCGACCCGACGCAATAGCTTGGTGCTGGATATATGCACCTCTAGTCTTTTCGGATCGAGAGTTGGAGGTAGTTCTACAACTGCTAGCAATGGAACTAATTTTGGAAATTTTATTTTGAGCATTTGGGCACGGGCGGATAGTTCTCTTTCTCTCTCTCTCTCCTCCTTTTCCCCAACAGAGCTTCTACACGCTGTTGACATTTAGATTTTTCCGCCGAACTTTTTTCGAATAATCTGAGAAAAAACGTACATTTTAACGAGTGGAGATGAATTCTGGATTGGTTGTGTCTGCCTGGATTCTGGCCGCATTGTGTGTCTGGATACCTACACCAGGTAATATTCCACTTTTCTTTTTTATACTTAAAATACATTATTGCATGTAGGCTTAGCAGAGATGATGATGAGAAACTCCTTATTACAAGAGGCCATTAAAGCAATTACTGTTTTAAAAAAATAAAATAGAAAACTATAGTGAAGTAAGGATTTTAAATTACATTATGAAACTAATTTTCGTAAATAAAACTTGTTTTATGATTAATTCAATTCTTTTTCTTTTACCTGGCACTTTACTAAACTATTTTTTTTTTAACTTACACTGACTAAAGTGTAACAAATTTTGTAAAAATTATTTCAGTGTAAACCCAACTTTTAAACACTTCATACTTTATTTTTTAATTCAAAAAAATAATTGATAGAAAAAACGTCAGATATTTTATTGCGAAAGTTTATTCTTAAGGGAAAAGTTTTACACGAAACGAAAAGAAATTCTGAAAGAAAACTTTTGCACCAATCTTCTTAAACAAGAACCTCCGTAATTTTTATTTTTAAATAAAAAATATATATTACCAGAAATTAACCTTATTTAACGCTACTTTAAGTATTTTTGAATACTACCAAAGTATCACTGATATACTTTATTTTTACAACAAAATAACTTTATTATAACCCCAAAAAATTCACTGTTATCAGTATGTGTATCCCGATTACATTATCGGACTTATGGTGAAACGCATAAAGTCAATTATACGTCCGTGTGTAATTTATTTATCGATGAATTTATCTGCAGATAAAATTTCGAATGTTTTTCAAATATTTATTGTTTAATTTAGGGAGTTTTTTTATCTGCTGTAAACACAGAAAGGGTCCCTAACAGATGATTAAAATGAAAATCGAAAAACCAGATTACAAATAGTATGCATATCATTCTTAATAAGTTTCTCTCTTGTAAACTCTTCTTTAGAATTCAGTATAAGTAGCTTACAAGTTCATACAAGAACTATACTAACACCAATCTAAATGGTAAATATAACTAAGTTACAAATAATGTAAAATGAGAATGGAGTGAAATTTGGCAATGTCATTAATGATAAATGGTATTTGGTATTGAGAACATAAGTGTTAGTTAGCAATGGAACATAACAAAAAAAAAAAATCTTTAAAAAAATATATATTTATAATAGTACCAGTTATTTGATCCACATTAAATCCTACCGTTACCGTATGGTCACAGCAACCGATAATTTTTTCCCCATGAAGGTTGAGAAATTGCATTTTTTTTGTTTAATTTGAGTTTTTCGTTGAATTGGCATTACGGAAGCATTACTTTTCCAAAGGAAGCATTTCCTCTAAAGGCATTTTTGGTGACTAAGGTAGTTTTAAATATCAACGTTTCTTTCTAAAAATATTTCTAGTCTAATTTTCATTTTTTATTATTCGAATATGTATTTCGTTAAAAAAAACTATTTACTAAAAATCATTCTCGCAATTCACTTACTAACATTAAAAAAAAATCTTGAATCAGTCAAGTAGCCTCAAAGCAAAACTAGCCGAGCATAAAAATGTAGAACGCAAACTCGTGACCCTATTTCCGATTGCATGCAATAAGCTAGATTTAGATATTTTTCTTTTCGTTATTTCTCTTATTCGGATCAATAGTGCGATTTCGAAACCCTTTTTTTAATTAGCTTTTTGTAACAGAAAATGTTACTTAGAACAGCATCCACACACCATTTATACGCTTCAGAAAGGACATCGCCAAATACGACCTTTGCCTAGTTCTGAACTTTTAAAACCAAAATCTAACCATTTTTATTATCTTCTTATTTGCCGATTTAATTAATAGTCCTTATAGTTAGCTAAATATTTTTTTATAATTGCGTGAAAAAAATCCGACTTTTACATTATAATTTTCATACCAGACGCGAGCAAAAAGTTTTACTTTTTGAAACAGTGAAAATATTACTTTTTTCACTCAAAAGCAGTGAAAAAATAGTTATTTATGCAACAAGTGTGCAAAGTGATACTTTTTAAAACGAGTGGATTTTATTTCACGATCGAGTTAAATAATGACACGTGTTTTAAAAAGTTTACTTTTCACAAGCGATGCATAAACTATTTTTAGCCTACTTTTCTTTTTTTAATTCGAAAGAATTAAAAAAAATGAAAAAGTAGGTATTGACATGCGGTCGATGTCCGTCTGTCTGTCCGTCCGTACCCCCCTTCCAAAATCGGTTCTATCCATCGGATATTAAAAATTCTTTTTTTGTTAGAAAGCTATTACCTCAGATACCCAACTTTCATACTTTTTGTCTGTCTGTCTGTACGTCCGGACGGACATAAATCTACTATCTTTCGGCGAATTTCCCATTGAATTAGCATTGAAATTCAATTTTGATTTTTGAGTCACTTAAATCACTGTATTTATTGAAATGCGGTCGATGTCCGTCTGTCTGTCTGTCCGTACCCCCCCCCCCCCCCTTTCAAAATCGGTTCTATCTATCGGATCTTAAAAATTCTTTTTTTGTTACTATAACCTCAGATACCCAACTTTCAAACTTTTGGTCCGTCTATCTGTACGGACATAAATCTACTATCTGTCGGCGAATTTCCCATTGAAATTCAATTTTGAGTCATTTAAATCACTGTTGCCAAATCAACAATGGCATGAGAAACTTTATTTCAACATATTTGAAGCAAAATAATATTTTCATGAATCATTTTGGAATGACGTCATAAAATGTAGCACAATTTGATTCTTTGATTATTCATTAATTGTTTACCAAGATAGCGGCAAGGCATATTTTTGCATACAATTATGCTTAGGTTTAATTTACATTTCTTATTTTTTTAATGCAGTTTGGAATAGTTTCATTACTTTTATTATTAATAAATATTTAATTGATCTTCGAACTGCAAATAAATCGAGCAGAAGATAAATAATATTAAGTTAGTTTGCGAAAGAATATTAAGGAAAATAGTTGATTTTGGGTTTTAGAAGTTTAAATTATAGCAGGATGCTGTGTTTCGATTTTTTTTCTAATGTGTATAAATCTAGTGTAGAAACGGTTGTTGATGATATTTACTGTTAGGAACCTAGTTTTTTCCCGATTAGAACTTCAGTAAGTATTTAAGTAACAGGAAAGTAGGCTATTTTAGTTCTTTATGAACTTCTTGTTTATAATGGGCTTGTTTCAACACTTTGCCACAAAAAACAAAACCAATGGCATCGCAGTTCGGATCGCGTGACCTTTTTTTTAAAACCAATGAGTTGTTTCGACACTTTGTCAAAGAAAACCAAACACCAATGAAAATATTGAAATCGCAGTTTAGGAGCGTGACGTCAGAAGAAATACTTCCCTTGCGTGAAAAACATTCATGGTTCAAAAATAATTCAACGCGCGTAAATTTTAAATTAAGCATATGATTTAATCTCTGGATTTTAATAGAAAGTTATGATATAACATTTTACTTGAAACTGTTGCATCTTATGAAAAGAGTGAAAAAAAGAACTTTTTTTCACTGCTCTTAGATGAAAAAAAAAGTACTTTTTTTCACTGTTTCAAAAAGTCTAACTTTTTGCACACGTCTGATATTGAAATTATAATGTAAAAGACGGATTTTTTTCACGCAATTATAAAATAGTTATTTATGCAACAAGTGTGAAAAGTAAGACTTTTTAAAACAAGTGGATTTTATTTCACGAGCGAGTGAAATAATGACACGTGTTTTAAAAAGTTTACTTTTCACATGTGTTGCATACACTATTTTTTATAATTACGTGAAAAAAAATCAAATATCCTTTGTTCAAAAATATGAAATAATGTTATACAATAAAAGTTTTACTTGAAATGTTGGCATCTTATGCAAAGAGTGAAAAAAAGTACATTTTTTCACTGCTCTTAGGTGAAAAAAAAAAGTACTTTTTTTTTCACTGTTTCAAAAAGTCTAACTTTTTGCACCCGTCTGATATTAAAACTATAATGTAAATCTCGGATATTTTTCACGCAGTTATAAAAAAATACTTTTTTCACTCTTTTCTTAAGATGCCAATATTTCAGATAAAACTTTTATTTCATACTATGTTAATTGTAACATTGGAAACTTATTAATGCTTATGTTTGGCACTCTAGTTACATTAGAACCACCGTTGTTGTATTTCTATCTCTTCTGGAAGCTAAAAACTTTCAATTTGTTTTTGAAAATCCGAATAAGAATTTATGTTCAAATGTGTGACTTAAAACTAAAAAAGATAGTTTTTACTTTAAAAAAAATATGCACGTGAATTGTTTTTAACTAATCATATTTGATTTTTTTTAAGTAATTAAAAAAAATAGTTATGCAACATGTGTGAAAATTAAACTTTTTAAAACACATGGCATATTTCACTCGCTCGTGAAATAAAATCCACTAGTTTTAAAAAGTATTACTTTTCACACTTGTTGCATAAATAACTATTTTATAATTGCGTGAAAAAAATCCAATTTTTACACTATAATTTTAATTTCAGACGCGTGCGAGTTATATTTTTTAGAAACAGTGATAAAAAAATTACTTTTCTTCACCCAAAAGCAGTGAAAAAAACTTGTTGCATAAATAACTATTGAAATTCGAAGAATGTTTCTTTTTGCTCTAAAAATGGAAGCATAACTTATCTTAACATCATTTAACTTTATAATACTTTTAAAAAAAACGATTTCTATGCAAACTAGGGTTGCGTAACACTACACGACTTCAATGGCCACTTAATAAATCGATTACTTTAAAAGTAAGTAATTATATACCCTATAAGGTAATTTCAATCATCTGCGATCATGCATTTTATTCAAATTGAAATCGGCATCATTAAGATGTAAAAATGATGTATTATAAGATGGATAACTTATTTAACATCGTTATTTGAACGTTGACTCGACATTCTGAGATAAGCAAATAATTTTTAAGAAGCATTTTATACACATACATATTTCCAATGATAACTACATAATTAACAAAATAAAACTGAATGAAATCTTATATTATTAGAGACATTTTATTTGATGAGACCAAATGAGTTCATTAATTTATAAACTTCAAATAAAACAAGAAGTTCATAAAGAACTAAAATAGCCTACTTTCCTGTTACTTAAATACTTACTGAAGTTCTAATCGGGAAAAAAAACTAGGTTCCTAAAGTAAATATCATCAACAGCCGTTTCTACACTAGATTTATACACATTCGAAAAAAAAATCGAAACACAGCACCCAGCTATAATTTAAACTTCTAAAAGCCAAAATCAACTATTTTCCTTAATATTCTTTCGTAAATTAATTAAATATTATTTATCATCTGCTCGTGATTTATTTGTAGTTCGAAGAATAATTAAATATTTATTAATAAAACAAAAGTAATGAAACTATTCCAAACTGCATTAAAAAAATAAGAAATGTAAATTAAACCTAAGCATAATTGTATGCAAAAATATGCCTTGCCGCTATCTTGGTAAACAATTAATGAATAATCAAAGAATCAAATTGTGCTACATTTTATGACGTCATTCCAAACTGATTCATGAAAATATTATTTTGCTTCAAATATGTTTAAATAAATAAAGTTTCTCATGCCATTGTTGATTTGGCAACAGTGATTTAAATGACTCAAAATTGAATTTCAATGCTAATTCAATGGGAAATTCGCCGAGAGATAGATTTATGTCCGTCCGGACGTACAGACAGACGGACAAAAAGTATGAAAGTTGGGTATCTGAGGTCATAGCTTTCTAACAAAAAAAGAATTTTTAAGATCCGATGGATAGAACCGATTTTGGAAGGGGGGTACGGACGGACAGACAGACGGACATCGACCGCATGTCAATACCTACTTTTTCATTTTTTTTAATTCTTTCGAATTAAAAAAAGAAAAGTAGGCTAAAAAATTAGTATTGCCAGTGTGAATAGAAAAGCTATTTTCATAAACAACTTTCCTCTTCTATAAGAAAGCTGAACAAATATTCCGATCTAACCGTTTTAGGAAGAGCTTTTGTTCATCGGTTTTGCGTTTGTTCATCGGTAACTGCACACAAGGTCACATACAAAGATGATATTTAATTTTAGACATATCAGAATACTATGTAGAATTCAACGGAAGCTGAAAGTAATAAAGATTTCAATTAAGTTTCTTACGCAACTGCAGGAAATAACTGAGAGACTTATTAAGCCTGTGTTCTCAATTCACAGATGTTTCAAACCATTGCTAAAGAGCTACAACTTATGTATGACATTATTTTCAATCAAGTTAACGAGGATTTCTTAGCGTTAGACCAAGCTTCGCAGAAATAACCATAAAAAATACTTAATAATGATATTTTTAAAAAATTATTTCTTCAAAAATAAATATAATTACGATTTTCTAAACAAATATGTTAGTTGAATTTTTTTTTAATTCAAGCATAGAAAACCACACATTTTTGCCCATTTCCAGGCCGTCCGGAGTAAGTCACGTGAAAGGTCACAATCTTAAGATGGTCAGATATCCAAGGGACATTTTATTTGGGAATACGCAATATATTTTATTAATGATGAGTTTTCAAAAGCAAATGAAATAGTATTTAAACAATATTTGGATATGATAGTTAAAATATCGCCTTTTATAAAAAGTTAGAAGTAATCAAAAGGCATTTTTTGTTTATTAGGAAAGCGACAGAGAACGATATTTTTTGCAGAAAAATCGGGTTATTCTTATTTTCAAAATAATATAAAGTTAAGTGATGTTATGATAAGTTTCGCTTCTGTTTTTAGAGAATAAAAATACATCATTATTTTTCGAACTTAAATAAAATTTTATTTATCAATAGTTAAGACTTAATTAAATCTGCGAAAGAAAATCAATGAAAATGGTCAATTTTTGCATTTAAAAGTTTGGTCAATTTTTGCATTTAAAAGTTTAGAATTAGCTAAAGGCCGTGTTTGACGATTTTCTTTCTGTGTATCAATAGTGTGTGGAAGCGACTCTAAGTAAAATGTACTGTTACATAAACCTACTAATTTAAAAACAAAAAGAAAATACAGGCAGGTGCCCGCGAAAAAATAGACACCGATCCAAGTGAAGAACCACCACGAAAGTTTTGACTGGAAATTTCTAAGAAATTACCCATTTTTTCAAATTTAATAATCAATATCTTCTAAAATACAACTTCCATGGAAAATTAATTGCTGTCATCTTTTTAAACTAATAGCGCCTTATAAATGTGGTTTTGGTTACAACGTTTGCATTTTAACAGTGTTTACGTTAAGGCATTGAGAAACGCTCGCATTGGAAAATGACTGGATGAAAAACTTAACATTTAAAATTTAATAATAACTCAAAAACTGATTCCAAATTTGGAAAAAGGGTCAGCAAACAGTTTTTTTCTTTATATAAAAAATGAGACTTCAATGACTTTTATTGCGCCCTGTTTATGTAAAAAAAAACAATTTCCGAACTTATGAGGACTTCAGAAAAATAGTTAGTCCCAAAAAGTTTAAAAAATGTAACACTTTAAATTAAAATTTACAAGTTAGAAATCTTTTAAGCAGAGAAGGAAGAACCGTGGGTCTTCACTCAAAGGGCACGGAGAATGACAAACCCCTAATATAATTTGATTTTGTCCTCCCACCTTTAAAACAATAACACATATATAAGCTCACATAATAGAATGATTATATTAGTGAGAATAGCTTATTATTGACAGCTTTGTTTAGTTCAAGCATTTTGTTATGAATGATGTAATAGACTAAGCATTTTTTTTATTCACCAGATGAGATAAAGCTAAGGTTTTGAATATATCAGTGTAAAATAGATTATGAATAACTTTGAAGTATCTTCTTTAATAGTGTTGTTTTCATAGATAAAAATAGGTAAGAATTTTAGATACGTATATTATTTAAAATGAATAATTCCAACTTGTAATGTAAGTAGCAGGAGTTAGTAAACCAAAAATATATTTAAAAAATTTCCAGCCTTTTGTTATCTGCTGTACAGACACTTTTATGTCATAATTAAAAAGATCCTTCGTATTCTAGGGTCTGCACTAAAATGCCATGTCTGCAATTCAGTGTACAACGATTCATGTGTTGTAATAGATACCAATCAGTACTTAACTGACTGCATGAAAATCAACCATGATACAAAAAGAAATTACACCATCTGCAGGAAGGAATCTTTTTCAGTATCTTCTACAGAATGTGAGTATTTTTAGATCAGGCCCCATATGGGGAATTTTTAAAAATATAAATCCAATCTAAAGTAAAATTTTACCGGACATATTCTTCACCAACAGCACAAATAATTTAAATACTAAATTATCAATTTTATCAAACTTTAAAACTAAGATAGGTAAAAAAAAATCCTTATGGAGAAACTGACCTGTTTGGCACTGGTACAGTAAAAGCACCCTCTTTAAAATTAGGATATAAAGAGCATTCAAGCTTGTCTCGGTGAAATAATAAGTGCTTCATATCTATTTTTAGAGGGTTTTGTTTATTATTAACCTGTTCTTTCTTGCTCCTGTGATAATGAAGGAGTGAGATTGTTGGCTTTTCCTAGATAAATGTTAGTTTTTCTTAGAATTAAAAAAATATATATATCAAGCTAAAAGCAAACAAAAAATTAAAAATGAATCCATATATTGTTCATACACATATTTTTATATAATTTTCAGTGTTTCAGGGATAAAAAAAAAGGTTTTTTAAATATTGTTTTCTTGAAAATTATTGGATTGTTAAGAGGTTAAAACAGGTCAACTATTATCATATATCAAAATATCTATATCTTCAAAATTTAAACTATTTTGTTGTACTAAATAAAACTTTCACAGTCTCTGTTTAGTTTAATAAGTTAACCAATATAATTTATTATATCTTAGTTTAATTAATTTAATTAAATGAGGTAGTTATGTTTGCAAACAACATATCAAACTCTTTTAATGCATTCATTACTATTTCAGTTCAGATGACAACATCAAGAACCATACGTACCTGTGGTTACGAAAAACACCCAAAATTTGATTGCTTCTACAATTCTAATCACGATATCAAAGAAACCATTTGCGAATGCACAGAAGACGGATGTAACACAGGCAGCAATCTGCAATTCATGCTGCACAACTTAGTGTTTGGTATTTTAAGTACTTATCTGTTGTCTAACACAATCAAATAGGCACACTTTACTATAATGTTTCTTTTATTAGGTTGTATTTTGTAGAATAAACAATTAAGTACATAATAAATATTTAATTCAATTAAAGTGTTTGTTAATTAAATACACTATAAACATAAACTTCATAGAAAAAAGTAAAATACTTAGTGTTAAATTATTAACCTAAATGAAAACATACAAAGGATGCCATACATACCCACCAGTGTCTGCAATACCAGTCAGAGATAGAAACAAATATAAGATTTTTAAAAAAATGATCTTACATGGATAGTTTAACAAAATTGATCACTTGGCTTTAGCACTATATATCTAATTTCTTACAAATAGTAAAATAGTTTGTGTGTTTAGTCCAACTAACCATTTCAATAATTTTTCTATCAGACATACCTAGTATTTAGTGTACCATGAATTTGGAAGTAACAGTTGAACTGAAAGTTTGAGACAGGATACAAGTTTCTAGCTAATTTGTGCAATAAATCATGAAAGTGCATTGAATTCACATAATATAAAGGAAAACTAAATATTTGTAAAAAAAAACTTAAGTTTTAAAGATAAACAGGCTTAAATAAGTTAATTGCAAGTAAGTTTGAAAAACTCTAAATTTGAACTTCACACTTCTGAAGACTGTAATTATGATTTAGTTCTTTTTATTGAAGTGATGGAATCCAATATTCTAATACTTACCCAAAGTATACCCAATATACCCATAGTAAAGTTGAAATTAATAATATTCATGCAAATGAAAACATTAGCATTACTTTGCTTATGATGTTTGGATTTGCATTTTTTGATTAATTTCAGATTTCACTATCAAAGCACATTGTGTGATCTACCAGGTGCCACCTGATTATTGTGGGCAGGGCTGTGTGGTGATTTTTTTTTCATATGATGCAATTCTTTAAAATACCGCCCCTGATTTTTTTTTCTATCTTTCCTACTAACTCTATATTTTCACCCGGACTGGACAAATTTCAGTACACCTGTATTTATACGTCGAAAAAAAGTAACCGTGGTAACAAAACACACAAGTTTTAATTTAGATTTTTCTTAATTTTGAAATTGTATTTTATTGTACGTACATACATCTATGCAATAGATATTTGATATTATTAATATAAATCCCAATCTAAATCAATAATAAAAAATCCGATATAAATTATTGATTACACAATTTTCTACTTGAAATTTTTGAATATTAAAAACATGCATGATCTCAAAATTGAGATTTTAAGTATTTGTTTTACAGAATATTTTTCTCACAAAGAAATGAAAACGTCCTATCACCCATTTTTGAGATCTTCATTTTTAACAGTTTACCATTAAATAACAAATTAAAGCATTGCATTCCAAAAACTTACACAGAAAATTTGCTTAATAGTTATAATCCAATATCGAATTTTCTTATAATTTTTTAAAATAGAGTAGTTAACCAAACCAATGGGAGGACGAAAGTGTTATTTTTTTTCAGCACTTCTTATTTCTTATCTCCAATTCCCATTTATAATTATGTCTATCTTTTAATTTCTACAATTTGAAATATTGAGGCAGTGACGGACAGAAAAACGAATACAGCCTTTATAAAATATTCCACTTTTTACGTTATAAACGTAAAGTGGAAGTTGAAATGGCATTGTTAAATTTTCCCTTGAAATACTCAATATTTTTATAGTGTCTTATTAGCTGTAATTATTTAGTGTTTGGATAAATGGGTTCAAGGTTTTTTTTTAGGTACGGTAGTTGACCTGCTATACCCTGCCAGAGTAAAATCGACAGTACAATTTCAAAAGCATATACAACTCATTATGATGAAATTTATTTTAATCCAAAATAATTTAATAAACAAATTAGAATAACTTTAACCGTTTAATGAAATATAATTTTAATCAAAATTGAAAGCTGATATAGCCAAATTAATCACTATCAATAGCACTAAAGATATTTTTTTATAAGATCCGTTTTTTAATTTTTAAACTTAAGATTTACGTTACTTAAGAGCTTTTATTTCAAAATATAATAATGCAGTGTTTTTATTTCATTTTGAAGTACGGCCATCGGTTTCAGCAATATTTTTTTCCCAATTAGAGGAAACTAGCTGTTATACCCGACGTTGCACGGGTAGAGGTGGAAAAATAATTTAACAGTCAATTTAACTATTTTTTTCTTTAATTTTAGTTACATAAGATATGAAGATTACCTAGTAATTTTCCATTTAATTACCCAACTTGGATATAGTAAATATAGTAATGATTAATATTAATTTCAAAAATACCTTTGATAAGAAGCTCAAATTAAAAAGAATACATATTTAAGTAAAAAATAATCAGTAAGAATTAAAAATGGAAAAACAGCTAAATCTTAAAAGGGTCTCAAACATTTATTTTAACGCAATTCAAGGAAGTTCTATAATAAATTAAGTAACTTGTTTTTGGATACTTTGTAGATATAAATACAATATAAGCAGTACAAATTTCTACCATAATTCAATACAAATTCTGAAAAATTAAGAATTCAATGAAAATAAATACAATAATAACGCTAGCAAATGTATACCCGTTCTTCGCACGGATTAAAAATTATCAAATCGTTCCAAATATGTGTACCATATAACCTGTTATAGGATCATAAACTTGTGTTATTGTTCCCGCTCGTTATAAAGTATAAAATCCCGTTTCATTGCCTTAAAATTCCAAAATGAAAAATGCACTCGTAAATGTCATCACAATTCCCTCATAAATACATAAAACCTATTAGCTCATTTGGCGCGTTTTGGAAATAATTTGGGGAAAAAATAAATATAGCTACAAACACGTCCATTATACAGCTCTAACTTAATGACCTTCGAACAACCGACCAGATTATAAAATATTTATAAAAGAAATTGCCTATTTGGCGAGTTTTAGTTAATAATTTGGCGATTTTGGCAACGTATTTGGCGAAAAAATAAATACATAAAACTAATATGCAGCTCTAGTGCGATGACCTTCATTAATCATCATAGTTCAGTAATAGCATAATTATACATTTATTGCTTAAATATGCATACATGCAGTCAACAAAAAATCAATGAAAAAATCACATCAAATAAACCCACAATAAAATCCGGGAATGGAGACTGGCGGAATTACGTCACTTGAAATATGTCAATTATTTTTCAAATAATGAAATTAGTTTCTGAAGGTAATGGTAACAGAATAAAATAAACATTTTCAAATTTAAATGTTTTCGTTAAAAGTTTTATTTAATTTTTTCTGCCGATGACATCAGGAAAGTAAAAAAAGATCGGATTTGAGCCAAAGTGGTGTAGTTTTTTCAGAAAATTCTAATAAAAACGTTCGAAAACGATAGAAGGAATGGGCTGATTCGAAAAATTCTTAGCCTATGTTTGTTCCGGAGATGAGATGAATTTTTGTGCCAAATTTCGTAACGATCTGTTGCGTGGTTCTTTAGATCTCGTGTCTTATACAAACAAACGGAAGTTGCCTTTTATGTATATAGATATTTTTTTTAAACTTATTTTTTTAATAAAAAAATTATTTTCACAATATGAATCTAATGTAAAAAAAAACATGAATACATAGGTTTCGTTAATGACTTTGTGTGTGATTTACGTATATTTAAATTAAATTGGTTTAACTTTTCATTGCATAAATTTCAAATGAACGTTGTTATATTTCCTATTTTTATGCTCATTAAAAAACTCCTTCTAGACTGATTTTTAAAAAAAAGTTCAACTTTTTTTTATACCTAAGGTAGTTAACGTTGTATTCTTGAATATTTGTAGTGCAAAAATCAAAGAAAACCACTCTTCCTAAGTTACTTGAAAATATTGTTTTTACTTAAGTTAAAAAAACTATTGAAATAAAAATAAACGTTACAAAATTGACTTACTTATAGCTGGGGTGAACGGTTGTCTAACAACTCTAAGAATGACTTCGTGAACTGGTTTCTACACATCTGCAATCACCAATAGCAAGAGATCCCCCAAATGTCCCGTTTCTGAGAAATGGGTCTTGTTTTTGGGTCCCCTTAAAATTCTTGGTAAAGTTTGGTAAGGATAAAGACTTCAGACTGGAAAAATATGCCATCATTCTATAAAATTCACGAGTTTGCAACACGAAGTTTACTTAACCAAAACAGAAGCCAAATATCCTTTTGCGGAAAAGATCAAAACTTTGTAACTTGAAGCCCCTGCCGCCCCCTTCTCCAAAACTTCGAGTTTCTGAACCTCCCAGAGTTAAATAGCCAAGCCCAAGCAGTTTGTAGATAAGGATTCCAACCCCACCCCCCTCCATGAGAAACGGCGGCACGTATCGGTTTCACACAGTCGCGGTGGTCCCTCTCCCCTGATCTCAGTGGAATGAAGTCATTCACCAGAAATGCCGCTTCTTTGGTAATATGCGTAGTGGTATTTTCTTTAAGGGACTAAAAATTTAAAAATAAAAAAAAACGAAGTGGAATTTACTCATAGTTAATGCACTGCCGCAATTTTCCGCCCCTAGTCAAATGCCGCCTGAGATGGCCGCCTCTCTGCATCATAGCACCACACGGCCATGATTGTGGGCACTACTCTTATGGGGCCCAGAAAGAAATAACCTTGATTTTTAAGTCAAGCCCCATAGGCCCCCATCTGGGCTATCCCATGCAAGTCCATTTTCAATTATGTATTATTTGCATCTATTTCTATAGAAATTATTCAAAATAAGGAAACAGTTAAATTTTTTGTGGCAGAAAGATATCAAATGAACAATGACACATAATTTTTGCAGTTAAATTATAATTACATTATCCAAATAATAATACTACTTGTCCTTGATAACTCCTTTCGATAACATAGGCTTCATATGAGTACCCCATAATAATCTTTATGGTTTTCCCACACTGCCATGTTGATCCACACGATTTTACAAAAATCCTAATTTGGATTCACATTGATTGGTAATGAGTAAACTATAAACACAATTATGGGCTACCTACCCATATGAGACCAGTATTATGGAAAATAGTCACCTATGACACAGTGTTAATTATCATTGGATAGAGAAATATAAATGAAAATGTATGCTTATTTGTTAATATAAAAACCTTTTACTGAAACAAATTAACTGATTCTTATTTTGAATAGTTTTCTTAAAAGATAACTGCAACTGGGACAAAATTGTAAGTGAATCTGCCTGGGATAGCTCAGTTGGGCCCATGTGGTTTGACCAAAAATTAACCGGGGTCATTTCTTTCTGGGTCTCATATGGGTAATGTTCATATTATTCAAATGGGCTCATTTGGATCCCAGATTAGTGTGCTACCTGGGAAGTTTAAAAAGTAAACAGGTTCCTGCCAGTTAATTACAAGTGATTTTTGAAAAACTTTAAAAATGAAC
>JAFNEN010005772.1:0-13060 GCA_019343175.1 Oedothorax gibbosus
GTACAATTCTGTTATTTTAATTTTAATTTTTTTTTAAATGGGTTTGGGGTAGTTTTTATTTTTGTTATTAAAAAAATTTTAATTTTTTAACTAAAAATAAATCGAGAGACGTAAAAATTTTTAATTTTTTGAGAAAGAATTTAAGGAAAAGGGGTTTTTTGGTTTTTAGAATTTAAAAATATAGGGTGTGTGTTTACGTTTTTTTTTGAATGTGTGAAATCTATAGGGGGAAAACGTTTTTAATAAATTTACTTTTTCTGTTATGAACCAGTTGTTTCCCATTAAAATTTCAGTAAGTATTTAAAAACAGGAAAGTGGGCTATTTTTTCTTTAAGAATTTTGTTTTTTTTAAGGATTATGAAAACAATACGGGGTTTTAGGGGGGATGATGGTTCCTGATTTTTTTTAAATAAATAAAAAAAATTTCCCCATGAAGGTAAATGGGAAAATTTTTTCATTTTTTTTCAATTTGCGAATTTTGTAATTACGTTTATTGATTGGGTAAAGGAAGTCAGAAAGGACTGTAAAAATTTTTTTATGTTTTAAATTGCTAAACCAAAAGAAATTTTTTCAGAACGTGAAAATTTACATTTGATACAGCAGTATGGTCCCGCCTTAGGGGGCCCCGGGTAATTAAAAATGAAAATTTTTTTTAAAGGAATATTGGGGATTGGGGTTTCTCCCTTTTTTTAAGATTGATTCCTTTTAAATTTCCAAAAAAGGGGGTTTCCCCCTAAAAATATTGGAACTGGAAGAAGTTTGAAAAAGTGATTTCACTAAAATTTTTTAACTTAAAAAAAAAAAAAAATTTTGGGAAAAAGTGATTTAATTTATTATAACAAATAATGTAATGTACTTTATTTAATTTTTTTTAATTTTTTTTTTAATTTAAAAAAGTTTAAAATCTCCTCTTAAATCTGACTTATCTAAGTTCATGGAATTAACCATAAACTTAACTAAAATTTTTAATAAAAGGTTAACGTTTATAGAATCTAAAAAAAAAATCGTTTTCAAAATATAGCGCTTAGATTTTTCAATATCATCGTTGACAAAGTTTTTTTAAAAAATAGGATTTTAAAGGGGAAAGGAAAATAGGGGCCTTCCTTGAAAGACCCCCCAACAATCTGAAGCAGGAAAAAATTTAAAACAAAAAAATAACATTTTTTCTTCAAAAAAAGTTTTTGGAAAGGAAGTTAAGTGATTGTATTGGACCAAATCGATAGATTTCCGGGATTCTTGAAAAAAAATGTATTGAAAAATGAAGAAAATGCTCTACTTCTGAAATAAAGGTATAAAAAATTCCGTTTTTAAAGTTTAAAAGGCGATGAATAAGGAATATCTAATTCTATATTTGGATCGATTATTCAAAAGGAAAGTCAAAATATATTTGGATTTACATTCCCTCTTAAACCAATCGATATCGTGAATTAATCGTAAATGGTATTGAAGTTTTTCAACAAAAGTCTGACTTTTTCGGCACTATGTTACATTTATGAATAATATATGTTCTTTATAGTTTATTTTAAATTTTTAAAAGGAAATTAATATTTTTTTTAATCTCTATTTTTAGTCTTTAAAAAAATTTGAAATGGTTTCGGGGTTTTTTTAAAAATGAATTGGCCTCCCCCCGGCAACTTGGGGGCCCAAAAAAAAACTTTTTTTAAAAATACAAAATAAAAAAATTTTTTTAAGTACAAAAAAAGAATTAAAAAAAACCAAAATTTATGAAAAAAGGGTTTTTCCCATTTTTGGGAAAATTTTAAAATTTTTTTTTTTTAAAAACCAAAAAAAATCAAATTTTCCCTTTTTCCAAAAAAAATTTTCCAAAAATTTTTTAAACCTGTTATGGAAAACAAAAAACTTATTTTATTTTTTCCCCCCCGTTAAAAGTATAAAACCCCTTTTTTTCCTTAAAAAAATTCCAAAATGAAAAAAAAAGTTTTTAAAAAAAGCATCATAAATGCATCACAATTCCCCCATAAATACAAAAAACCTTTTAGTCCTTTGGCGCTTTTGGGAAAAATTTTTTGGGGGAAAAAAAGATATAGTACAAAAAAACCCATTATACAGCCCCTAACACAAGCCCCCTTTGAACAACCGCCAGCTTAAAATTATTTTAAAAAAAGAAATTCCCCTTTTGGGGGAATTTTTTTTTTTTGTTGGTTTAAGTTTTTGGAAAAAAAGTTAAAAATTTGGGCCCAAAAAAAAATAAAACCCCCAAAAAAACCCCTAAAAGCTCTAGTGGGGTGGTTTTTTTTAACCCCCATAGTTCAGTAATAGTTTTTAAATATATACATTTTTTCTTAAAAAAATGCATACAGCAGTCAACAGAAAAACCCCTGAAAAAAATCTAAATTTTAAAACCCAAAATTTAAAAACCGGGAATAAAGGGGCTGGGGAATTCGTCATTGAAAATGTCAATTATTTTTTAAAAAATGAAATTAGTTTCGGGGAAAATTTTTAAATGGGAAAAAAAAAGAATAAAATAAATATTTTAAATTTTAAATTTTTGGGGGAAAAAGTTTTATTTAATTTTTTCCCCCCCGTGGCAGGGGGAAAAAAGAAAAAAAATGATCGGTTTAAAAAGCAAAGGGGTGGTGTATTTTTTTCAAAAAATTCAAAATTTTCTCTAAAAAGGAACAAAATATGAAAAAAAACAAGCCTCAGGTGCCACTTTATTTTTAAAAAGGGAAAATCTATCTTAAAAATTTCCCCGAATTTTGGGGGGCAGTTAAGTGGTTTTTTAAAAAAATAAAAACCCCAAGACCCCACACACGGGACCCCCCTTTTTTCCTTTTTTTTATAGATACATTTGCTGAAAAAAAAGTTTGGGCACAAGCCCGCAATTCATGAAAAAATCGTCAAGGGTTTATTAATTTTCCGTGGGTTTTTTTTTTTTTAAATTATATTTTTAGGCAGCATGAAAAATAAGGGGTTTTAAAAAATTTTTTTCCAAAAAATATAAAAAATTCGATTTCCCAAAAAAAAAAATTTTAAAAATTTTTCCCAAAATTTTCCCCCCCAAAACAAAAAGTATAGGCACACGTTTCATTTTTTCCCCCAAAGTTCCTTTAAAAGAAAGGATTGTGTTGTAAAAAAGGGGAAAAGGTTTTTAAGTTGGGGGTTAAAAAAGGTTTTTAAAAAAAAAAAATTTTAAAAAATTGTTTAAAAAATTTTAAACCGCGGCGTTTCAATAAACCAAAATCGGGGGGGGGGAAAAGGACCTGAACCCCAGCAAACGGGGGGGTAGACAAATAAGAAAATTGGCGGCAGAAAAATTTTTTCCCCTCTTCAAAAAAAATTTAAAAAAACCCTGTTTTGGGCTAAATTTTCCGTGAAACACCCGGAGGTAAAAAAAAGGGAAAATTGGATACTTAAAAAAATCCAACTGAAGCGCAACCCTAGTTTGCTACCCTTCATAAAGATGCAAGGACTGCAAGGGGCTAAAAAAACCCCAACCTCTTACCCCCGACAAATGGCTGCAAGTGATCTTCAGGGGGGGGAAAATAATGGGACCTGGGGGGGTTTTCCCAAGGGGTTTTTACTACTACGGCATGATTTGCTTCAAGACCCCAGGAAAAAATTTTTAAAGGCCGGGCGTCAAAGGGGTTTTTAATGGTTTTTGGGGGTTTTTTTTCGAAAAAAACGGTTACACCCTTAGCCTTTACCAAAGGAAAGCAAAACTCGGGGGACTACCAGGAACTCTAGACAACCCCAACCCCTTAAAAATCCCTTGGGGGGAAAAATATTGGGGGGCCCCCAAAGGGGGAAAAATTTTCCAACAAGATAAGCCCCCAAAAAAAAAAAAAGGGGAAAAAACAAAAAAGAGGGGGTTTAAAAAACGAAATTTTTTACAGTTTTTTGATTGGTCTGCTTACACTCCGGATTTAATAAAAAGGGGGAAAATTTTGGAGAATCCTTACTAGAGTTTTTTTAAATTTTGCCAATTGCAAACAATATTTCATTTTTCCCCGGAAAAAAAAGGGAAAAAGTATTAAAAAAAGCGGGTAATGAAATCGAGCTAAAAAACCTTACAAAATCTGGTTTTCTTTCTATGAAAACAAGGGTTTTCTTTAAACTAATAAAAAAAACGGGAAAGCTACCGAAGTACAAAAAAGATTTTTTTAAAATTTTTAAAAGGGAATTTTTTTTTTTTAAAATGTGCCTAAACTTATGGCAGGAGATTTTTTCATTTTTTTTCCTTTTGGGGCAAAAAAAATTTCCACATATTTTTTTTTCTTAGTTTTTTAAGGGGAAATTTGGGGGTTTAATATGATTTGATGAAAAAAAAACATAAAAAAATTTTTTAAAATTTTGCCAAAAATTTTTGGGGATAAAACAAAAAATCTTTGTGTTGTGCCTAAATTTTTTTTGAAAAACCAAAAATTTTTTAAAAAAAAAAATGTGTAGCTATATTTTTTTTAAATTTTTAAAAAGAGAAATTTTTAAATTTTATTTTTTTTTATTCCCAAAATAAATTTTAAATTGCGTATATAAGGGGCGGTTCCCCCTTTGGGAAAGCTGATATGGTCCAGCGGATTTTATTGGGGGGGAAGTTGATTTTTTTAGTTAAAAATATAGGTTTTTTATGGGAAAAAGTCCAGCTTCACTTTTTTTGGGATCCCCCAAAAAATTTTTATTGTGGAATATTCCATTTTTAAAAAAGAAAAAATAAAGGGGGGAGGGTTGCCAATCCCCTTTTGGGGTTTTGGGGGGGACGTGGGGGGGGGGGGGGTTTTGTTTGGTTGGAAATAATTTTTTCACACTAAAAAAAAAAACATAGGGGTTTTTTTGTGAAAGGAGGGTTATATTTAAATTTTTTTAGGTCGTCAAAAAACTGGAAAAAGTGCATTTTTTTTTCTATCTTTACTTGATCCCTAATATATTTGCAAACTGTATAATAATTACCATATTCAGTATCCCCTTGGGGAAAAAGCTTTCCGTTAGGGGAAATTTTTTGCATGTAATAATAGCAAGCACACAAGCCGGAAATTTTTTATAGTACCTTATCCCCCCCCCCCCAAAAAAAATTATAGTGAAAACCCCCCGGGGGGTTGAACTGCCCGTGGGAAGAAACCGTTTCTAAACCTTTATTAAAAAATGCCCCCCGCCCCAAAAGAAAGGAAACGCCAAAAAATAGTAACTCTGGGTTAAACCCCAAAAAAATTTTTCCCCCCCCCTTTTTGTTTTACGAGTGCAGTTTGGAATGCTAAAACACCAAGTCACAGATTTTTTTAAAAAAAGGTTTTAATGGGGGAGAACTATAAATGTAGGTTTTTTCTTTGGGAAAAAAAATTTTTTTGAAAATTGTTTTTTTGTTGAAATTTTTAAAAGTTTACACATTAAAAAATTCTTTTAATTTTTTTGTTTGGAAAAAATATAAGGGGAAAAAATTTTTTTAAAAAATTGATATGGTTAAAACTTTTTAATATAAAATAATTTTTTTTCATAAAAATTTTTTTTCGTATTCAGCAACTCAAAAAAGTTGCAAAAAATGTTTTAAAAAAAAAAATTGCCCCTATTTTTTTAGGAACTAGGGGGTTTTTTGGGTCCCCCAAAAGATTGAACTAAATATTTTAATTCCCCCTTTTTTTAGAGTTCAATTCTTTTTAGGGAATGTAAAATTTTAAAAAGGGCGTTTTTGGCCAGTACGTCGCAAAAAATTGGGGTTTTTTTTTTTTGCGTACAATAATTTAAAAAAAAGGACCATATCGCATTTTTTTATGGGTAACTCCCCCCCCCCCTACAACTTTTAAAAGGTTGGCAAAGTTCAAGAACCGTGTTCAAATTCCCTCGAATATTTTTAAAATTTTTGTTTTCCAAAACAATTTCCCCCTTTAAAATTTTTTGGGGGAAGCCTTTTTAGGAAATTTTTTTTTTTTTTTTTTTTTTTTTTTTTTTTTTTTTGGGGTTTTTAAAAGGGGAAAAAAAATCCAAATGTTCGAAAATATTTTTTTTTGCTTTTTTTAACCCAAAAAAGGGGTTTTTTTTTTTTAAAAACTACAGTAATGTTTTTTAAAAATTTTAAAATCTCATTTTATCAAAAAGGAAACTTTTCCCCCCCCTTTAAACCCCCAAAAAAAGGTATGTACCCAATGATAGTTTGGGGTATATTAAGAACCGAAAGTTTTTATTTTTTTTTTACGAAAAATTTTTGTATCGAAATTTGGGAAAAAATTTTTAGCAAACTAAAAAATATATTTTCAATTTTTTAAAAATTAAAAAAAAATTATGCGAGCTTTTTTTTTTTAAAAGTAATAAGAGACCAATACAATAGCGCCTTTTTTCCCCAAAACCCTTAGGGGAATTACAAAAATGGAAGCAAAAGTCGTCTAAAAGGTTTTTGAATGGAGAAAAACCCCCTTTAAAAGGGGGCCCCGGGGCCCCTTTTTAGGGCTGTAGTCCCCAAAGATGATGATGATGACAGTAGCGCCGCACCCCGTGAAACCCCTCCGTTGTTTCTTTTTCATATGAAGAGTTTATTTTCCCCCCAAAACCCCAAAATTTTTCCCAAAAAATTTCGACTACGATATACGGTTTTTTCCGTTATTTTTCAAAATTTTATTGGCCCCATTTCATCCCAATTAATTTTTAAAAAACATAAAAAGGGGCCCCCCAATAAAAGAGCCCGGACCCTATATCTTAATCATACTTGGTTTTAAAGGTGAGCTTGGAAACCGGGGCCCTTTTATTTTTCCCTTTTTAAAAATCCTGAAAAAACACCTAGCAAAATTTTTTACAAAAATTTTAATTAGTATTTAGCAATATGTTTTTCAAGCAAAAATTTTTTTAAAAAAAAAAATAGCTTTTAACATTTCGCGTTTAATGCCTCAGGGTTGTTTATAGGGTCTTTGAAAGATTTGAAATTTTTTTAAAAAAAAAAATGTTTTTTAAACAAAAACCCAGTTTTATCTTTTGGGGGAAGTTTTCATTGTTTCCTTATAACAAAAAAAGAAAGTCTTTGAGATTCATGAATTTTTTAAAAAAAATACATAAAAATTGAAAACCATTTAAAAATTCATTGTATTGGCCTCTAAAGTAGCAAAATATGTCATTTCTTTTACTTCCTTTTTTTCTAACCCCAAATTCAATTTTTTAAAGCTGAAAAAGTAATAAAAAAAATTTTTTTTTAACAGTAATTGGTTTTTAAAAAAATTGAAAAAGTAGACCTTTTTAAATTTTTACTCACAGATCGTTAGTTTCCCTCATTATTACATTACAAGAAAAAAAAGCAAAAAAACATTAAGGTTTTGGGGGGCCTTATGTCAATTTTTAAACATTTTTTAAAAAAAATTTAAAAAACAATCTGCTTCGGGGGATTAAAAAAAAAATTTTTTTTTAAAATTTTTAATTTTTTAAAAGAAAATACAGAGTCCCATTCCATGGGGTTTGTTTCCCTTAAAAAATTTTTTTTTTTTTTAAAAACCCCAAAAAAAAAATGATTTTGGGCGCCTACGATTTAAAAAAAATAAAATTTTTTTTGTACAAACTTTTCCCCCAAACAGTTTTAATCTTTTTAAAAAATTTTAGAATCTAGAAAAAGAAAGAGCAAAGTCATATTGGAAATTAAAAATTTTGGGGGGACTGTGAGACATTTTAAAAAACGAAAAAAATAATGGGTTTTGATGGGTTCAGAATAGAACTTCAATTTAAGAATTCACACTTTTTTTTTAAAAATTTAAAAAGGGTTTTAAAAATTCGTTTTTAAAAAAAATAAAAAAAAAATTTTTAAGTGCATGGGGTTTTTTGGGGAAAAAAAAAAAATTTCAAAAATCGTTTAATAACCCCGTGTGAAAGAATTCCTTTAAAAAAATTTGCCCCCAAAAAAAATGTTTTGTTAAAAGATTTTAAAAATTTTTTAATCTTATTAGCTTATTAAAAGGGGGGGGAAAAAAAAGTTATTTAAAAATTTGTAAATTTAATAAAATAAACAATAAAAAAATTTAAAATAATAATAATTTATTATAGAAAACTTTCCCAAAAAAATTTTTACACAGGGCCCCCCATAAATATTTTATTATTATTTTTTAAAAAAATTGTTTTAAAATTTTCCAAAATTTTCTAATTAACCATTTATTTTAAAAAAAAAATTTCTAGTTTCCCCAAAAAAACTTTTAAAAGTCCAAGATTAAATTTTTTAAAAAATTTAAGAAGAAGTTTTAAAAAATTTCCCCCGAATGTTTTAAAAATTTTTTATGTTACAAAAAAAATTTTTTAAAAAAAGTTTTTAAAAAAATTAAAAATATTGAATAAATTTTTTTAGGGAAAATTTTTTTTTTTCTTTTTTTTTCCCCCTTTTTAAAAATTTTTTTATCGTTTTTTCAAAAGACATTTTAAGGACCTATTTAAAAAAATTTTGGGGGGGAAAATTCCCCCAAAATTTCGTAAAATTTTAGAATATAAAATTAAAGACTTGGGGGGAAAAGAACTGTAATGACAAAAAAGGTAAAAAACGGATAATGAGCTTCAAAGTTTTTTATTTCCCAAATTTTCTTTCTTTTCCCCCAAAATCATAGTTTTTTTTTCCATGAAATTTTTTTTTTGGGTTCTAAAAAATTTTTTTGGTGGCTTTTGGGGCTTTACCCGGGGGGTTTACTTTACAAAAAAAACACTTTTTTTTAAAAACGCGCTTGACGCCTCCTGCATTTGGGGCAGTTCTTCCTCCGAAGTCCCCCTTCAGATTTTTTCGTCTTTTAAAGTGGAAGAACGTCCCCAAAAGTGACTTTTTTTTAAGGATTTTAAAAATACAACCCGGGGGTTTCAAAATTTCTATACAAAATTTCCCTTTTTTTAAAAAATTCTTTTTTTTTTTGAAAGATAGGACTTCAAGATTTTTTTTTATACTTTTTTATTTGTGTGCCTGTACGCCCAAAAAATTTTTCCGTCCGTCCGACCCCTTTTTCAATTTTCTGTTTCAAACCTTTTTCTGATTTTTGAAAAATTCTGGTTTTTGGTTTCCCCGAATTAAAAAAAATTTTTTTTTTTTTTTTTTTTAAAAAAAAAAACCCTAAAATTTTGTAAGTGTTCCCCCCTTTGCCTGTAGTCTTTTTTTTTCTTTTCCTTTACGCCCGTCTATCCCCCCCCCCCCCACATTTCCCCTTTCTATTCCCGTGTTTTTTTTAAAGTTATTACAAAAATTTTACCCCTTAATTTTCCAAATTTTATAAGGTAATTTTTTGAAAAACTTTTTTTTCCCGAGGGGAGGGCCCAAAAACCCCCAAAATAAAGAATTTTTTTGTGCCTTTCCTTACCCCCCGGTTTTTTGAAAGGGTCCCTTGATTACAAAAAACCTGGTTTTTTTTTTTTCCCTTTTTGTTTTCTTTCTTTTTTTTTGCCCTTTTATTTTCGAAACTAAAAAAAGGCCTACAGACCTTTTCCAAAAATTTTTTAGTAGGGGGGTTTTTCCTATCCCTTTTTGGGAAGTCTAAAAATATTTTCAAAGAAAATGGCGAAATCGCAATTAGCAGTTTGCTATAAACTTTTTTTGGGTTTTAAAAGTAGTGCTAAAAACGGAAAATGATACGTTTTTAAAAATTTGATACCTTGCTCCCAGTACTAGTCGGCGACAAAAAAAGTTTTAACAATATTTTGCATGTGAAAAGGAAGTAGCTCCATAGACTTTTGGGGTTTAAAAAAAAAATTTGAAAAATCTTTATAAGGTATATCATAATTTTTAAACGAGCGTATTGATATATTAATGGGTAATTGAAATCGTTTGGGGTTACTAACCCTAATTTTTTTAGTTATGATATCAACACCTATTTATATACTTTTTGTTGTCCGTCTCCCCTTTTTTTAAAAAGGGATTTTTTTTGGGGAAATTTTAAAGGTTTTTAAAAAAAAAGTAGGTTTTTAAATTTATTTTAGAACTTTTGCTTTTAATGTTAAAGAGTAAGTTTTAAATTTTTTAAAAAATTTTTTTAAAAAAAAAACCCTTTTCACTAAATTTTTAAACTTTTTTCCCCTTTTAAGAATAAAAGCAAATCTAAAAACCCTTAGAAAAAATTTATCAAAAAAATATTTTAAAAGAAAAAAAAAAGAAAGAAATTAAAAAAAAAAATTAAAATTTAAAAAATTTATAAAAAAAAGATAATAATGTAAGATGTAATTTTTGCAAAAAAATTTTTTAAAAAAGTTTTTGGATGGGGAAAAATTGATTGTAAAAAAAAACTTGATAAAAAAAAATAAAAAATTTTAAAGTCGGGGAAAATAAAAAACCTGGAGGTTTTTTTTGTTTTATTTCCCCCTTTTAAAATTAAAAGGGTTTTAAACAATTTTAAGAAAGCTTCTTTAATTACAAAATTTTTTAAAAACCTTGCATGATCGTTTAAAAAAATTTAAATTTTTTCAATCCTATCAAATACTTTTTTAAAGTCCCCTATATTTTAAAAAAATTTTTAAGAATTTATTTAAAAATAAAGAGATGATATAAAAAGTTATATTGAGTTATTATAAAAAAATTTTACAGTTTTACATAAAAAAGCAATATCTTGATTAAATTTTACTTACCGTTTTTAATGCCCTTTTGCACTTTTTTTCCAAATTACAGCTTTTCCGCTTTTTCTTAAAAATTTCCCCCCTTTAAAAATTTTTTTTAGTTTAGGACTTGCACAAAATTTCGATCGTCAGCTTTAGAGATCAAACGAAAATTGCTTTAAAGATTTTTGCACCCCAGTTCATTTTTTTTTCAAAAACCGAGCCCCTTTTTTTTTTTTCGGGGTAATGTTGTTTTTAAAAAAAAAAATCCCCATGTCCAAAGGGCAGGTTTAAAATTTCTTTTAATAATTTCATCTTTTTAATGCTAAAAGGGGCTAGTTTATTGAAAAAAAACACAAGACTTTAAAACAAAACATTTTTATAAAATTTAAAACCTTTAGCTCCGATTAATTTTAAAAAAAAAGTGCATTTTCTACTTTTTTTCCCAAAAGCCTCAAAGCCGGGGTTTTACCTATATGAATTAAAATTTAAAATTTGGTTATATTTAAAAATTTTTAAATTAAAATTTTAAAAAAAAAAAAAGACATTTTTAAATTCTTTTTGATTAAAACTAAAAAAAACCCCCCAAAATGTTTTTGCATTAATGCGCCCAAAAAAAAAGGGCTGAAATTTTTTTTAAATTTTTCACTTAGCACGTTTTTTTCCCCTGAACGATCTTCTGAATCGGGACGATTTCGGAGGAAAAAACATGTAAGGGCCCTTGGCCGTTCTTTTTTTAAAAAGGACGAAAACGCGGGCACTACCAACATCTTTTCACGAAAATTACAAAATCGAAGTTTTCTAAAAATTGAAAGCGTTTGTTTAAAGGAGGAAAAACATAATCATTAACACAAAAAATCTAATTTTTTTTCAAAAAGTCACTTTCCCACTTTTCTTCCCTCACTCTTCATTTTTGTTTTAAAAAATTTAAATTTTTTTTGATGATTTTAAAAAAACGAATAAAAAAATAAACTACTTTTAGATTTTTAAATTGTATATTTTTGGGGAAAAGTGTTGCAAATAAATTGTAAAAACCCTTTTTTGGCCCCAAAAAAAGGGGTTTTTTTTTTCCTTTTTTTATATACTTTGATTATTTTCATGATGGGTCGAAGGGTTGGGGGAAAGGCTATTGTAAAAAAAATTTTTAAAATTTTTTTAAAAATTTTTTTTTTCCCCAAATTTAAAAGTTGGTTTCATGATTTATTACTTTTTTGCTAAAAAAATTTTTGCTGATGTTTTTTTTTGCTTTAAAACATAAGTACCACTTTGGTATTGGTGCTAAATGTAATAGTAAAGAACTTTTTTTTTTTGTTTTTTTTAATTTTCTCCCTAACCTTTAACATTTTAAAAAACTAAGGACTACTTTATTTTTTGTTATCAAATAAAAAATTTAAAAAAATTTTTTCTTTGTTTAAAAATGGTCTAAAAAGTATTACGGGGAAGAATTAGGGCAAAAAAAGGGGGAAGCAAAACCCTTTTTTTTTTTTAAATTATTTTTTTTTGGGTTTTTTTAAAAACCCCTTCAAAATTTTTTTTAAATTTTTAGGTAGCCATTATGCTTGTTCTTTCCTATGTGTGTTTTTCCCTTTTTTTAATATTAAATGCTTTTGGGGGGAAATTTGCACAGATATTTTGCTTTTGGATCTTGGCCGATGTAATTCCCATTCTTACAACAAGTTCGAAACAAATTTTTAAAATTCTACAACAGTAAAAAGGGACATCCAAGGGGAAAATTTCCCCCTGTTTCCTCCGATATTTTCGATCAATGATTCCCCTGTAAAAAAATTTGAAATTAACCGATTTATAAAACTATAAAAAAAGAGAAAAGAACCAATTTATAAAAAACTATTAAAAGAGAAAAAGAAAACCAAAAAATTTTTAAAAATACTGCAATTTGGTTATTTTTTTTTGATGAAACCCGTTTTCTGTTTTTTCCCCTTTTCCCCCGATTTTATAGGTAGTTTCGAAAATTTTTTCTCAAAAATAACATTTTTTTCTTTCTGTGCTTTTTTTTTTTTTTTCTATTTAAGGAAAATTTTTTTCGTACATAAAATTTTTTTTTTTTTCCCGCTATTTTTAAATTTTTTTTTCGGTTTAAATTTAAATTTAAATTTTTAAAAGTATTTCCATCATTTCCAAAATGAGAAATTTGTTGGAAAACTTTTGGGTTTTAAAAATTTTATTTTGTATTTTGGGATAAATTAAGCGAAATTGTGGGACTGCAATTTAATGTGATACGACCCCAAAAAAAAACTTTTTTTTCTACTGAAAGAAAAGTTTGTACACACATTTTTCGCAATGTTTAAAGGGAAAAATTTTTTTTTCAAAACAAAAGGGAATTCCAGAAGGGGGCCAAGAATTTAAAACAATATTACTGAAACGTAGCCACCCCCCTGAAACATGCCCCTCGAAGAGCTTAGTGGAAGGGAAAAACAAAAAAAAATATTTTTTTTAAAAAAATTGAAAATGAGGAAATTTAAACTTTAAAAATTTTTTTTCATTTTAAAAAAGGGGGAAAATATTTTTTATTAACACAAAAAACATATTTTTTTAAAAAAAAAAGCCCTAGACGTTTCTTTTTTAA
>JAFNEN010005777.1:0-20910 GCA_019343175.1 Oedothorax gibbosus
AAAGTACGAATAATTTTCATTAGTGGTTTATTTAAATGCAAAATAATAATTTTTTTTAAATTAATTTCATTCTGTTTTATGGATTATCATTTTTTTTAATCCATGGTAATTCTCATTGTCGAATTATTAAAGGACAAATGTGCCTGCAAATTTCAAACTAAATTTATGTACATTTCTTCAAAAATAGATGCACACGATGGTGTACTCAAGAATTCGTAGGGTTAATTGTTCGTAGGAGGGTGGTAAACTATAATGTACACTGCAAACTATAATTTGCACCCTCCCCTCATTGAGTGATTGGGACTGTGACTTTTGGCAGTCTTTAGAAATGTTGCCAGTTCTCTTAGTTTTTCATAAGTGCCGAGAAGGAAGTTTTACCCTTTTTAGAAAGAAAGGGGATTGTGTGAATCTTTCGGCGAGGCGTTTGGTTCTATTTTTTGTCAAACAAAATCTACCATATGTGTTTGTTGTACCGAACCTAAGCACGTGTGGTATTATAGTCCCCTGTGAATGCGTTCTTATAATCTGCAGATACCTACTGGATGCAATTCCAGGGCCCGACTTACAACTTTAGGGGCCCAGGGCACAAGCCATTTTGGGAGCCCTGGCAATATACACTAATCCGTCCATGAAAATGATTTTTTTTTTCATTTTAAAATTGTACGAATAAATAACCTTTATTATATTAAGTACGCATGTAAGCATTGCTTTTTTACATACAATTCTTTTAATACATACGTAAGATATGACATCAGACACCTATTGTATCATGTCAAATCATTTTATCTACATACATAATTTTTATTCACTTGATCACATGGCTGAGGCAGATAATTTATAAAATTAACAAGGAATAAAAAATAGTGTCTTGCGTATAAAAAATTAATAGTACTTGGTTCAATTGTATTATGTTTATTATTATTTTTTTCTTTGTGGCAACTATTTCCCCCCAATATAATTCTTTTAAGAAAATTTGGGGCCCCTCTTGAAGTGGGGGCCCTGGGCACGTGCCCCGTTTGCCCTGCCAGAAATCAGACTCTGTGCAAGTCCCCCTAATCATTTTTTTAAATATAATTATAATACCTCCTAAGTAGTAGTGTAATTGATCGTATCTGTATCACTAAAATTTACAAAAACTTTTTTACTGAATGGTATCAGGGGGGGCCTGGTGATCACTGAGTACCATAAATATTTTTTTGTGAGCTAAAAGTCGATGCTTATATTTTTCGCTCGTAAGATTAAAGCAAGATACTTGATAAGGAAAATTTATTCATCCAACCTTCGGCAATCACGTGAAAAGATCGTGTCTGCTTTTGATAATCGGGTCAGGCAAGAAACACAACGCAATCAATTTTTTAATCTAAATGAAGTGTTCTTACTCGGTCTTAAAGAAAATGTTCTGCTCGAAGTTCAATTACTTGTTTTCGCATAGTGCGATAAGGAATACGTTCTAATACAGCTGTGGTTTTAGAAAAGAAGTTATAGTTTTTATAGTTATTGTACTATAAAAATAACCGTTTTAAAATGTGTTGCCTTCTGAGTGTGTTTTACAGCAAGTTGATAGATATATCTTTGAGAAAAAAGCTAAAATGTTTTTCCCACGAGAGTCCTACGAAGGCTACGTGCATTGATCCATTTATTTTTTAAAGATTAAGATATGTTGTTTTTGAGATGACCCTATTCGAGGGTTTTATCTTCCAAGCAAAATTCGTTTAGACGCTCAAGTATTTCAGTTTAAAAATGTTTTAATTGAGGATTCATCTTTAAAGATCTCCTAAAAACCAAATTCAAATCTACTCTAGAAAATTTTCCTGAACCATTGGATACTGTGCCCATTGGATTATTGGATTATTCTTATTCTTCAAATGGAATGGAAACTGTTCTTAAATATTATTGTTCCTTTTCATTTGGGTGTTAGTGTATTATAATATAACATTCAGGTGAAGATGAATCTTTATATTTTTAAAATAACACCAAACAATTAACAAAGATATTACAAAGGTTAGTCTATTTTTTAATTTTGCTTTTTGCTGTCTCTATTCAATTTCTATTCGATAATTTTAAATATATTTAAGTTTTTGCTCTTTTTAAATTTATTTAAAATGTTTTACTTTATTTAAATTGTATGTTAAATTTTATAATTCAAAATTGCCTTACATTTAAAAAGAAAAACACTTTTCCATTTCAAAATGTACTTTAATAAGAAAATACACAAAACACATGTCAGCAAATTATCAAGTGTTACAATTTTTAATCATTTTTAGCATAAATATTTTAATATTTCTTTTATTTTCAATCAAATAATTTATAATTTTTGAAGGATGTTCTACAACAAATAAAAACAGTTATTTTTATTTCAATTTTTATTAAAATATTTTAAGACAATGATGCTATTCTATTTCTTAAATCCCTAGTTTTCCATTAGAAATTTTTCACTCTTAGATAGCAAGTATTATCAAACGTTATAGAATATATTTTAAAGTTTAACTCATCAAATAAAACTTATATATTTAAAATGTTTACTTTTATAATTCATATCTTCAGAATCATTTTTTGATGAGCAAATTTTTATCAAATTTTAAACATGTATTCATTACTTTTGTAACATACTGGTTTTTCTATGGTAAATTTAATAAATCAAAATTGCATTTAAAAAGAAATGCACTCTTTTTACAATTATTTAAAAAAATCATAACACAAGTGTACACATTTTAATACATGAAATCAATATACAATTCATATCTTCAGAATCATTTTTTGATGAACAAATTTTTATCAAATTTTAAACATGTATTCATTACTTATGTAACATACTGGTTTTTCTATGGTAAATTTAATAAATCAAAATTGCATTGAAAAAGAAATACACTCTTTTTACAATTATTTAAAAAATCATAACACAAGTGTACACATTTTAATACATGAAATCAATATACAATTCATATCTTCAGAATCATTTTTTGATGAGCAAATTTTTATCAAATTTTAAACATGTATTCATTACTTTTATAACATACTGGTTTTTCTATGGTAAATTTAAAAATCAAAATTGCATTTAAAAAGAAATACACTCTTTTTGCAATTATTTAAAAAAATCATAACACAAGTGTACACATTTTAATACATGAAATCAATATACTTTTAGAAAGTTTTTTGTAACTTTGTGAGATATAAATGCCACTTGCATTATACACTCGCTTGCATTTTCCAAGCTAACTATATATTCAGTAATATTTTTGGTAGACTTTTAAAACAAAATTGTTCATATTTTGACAGTGCAGATTCACTTGTTTACAGCTTTGTCAGAAAGTAATAATACTTTTCAAGAAAAATTTGAAGATATAATGATTCCATTGAGAAATGAATAACAATTCGCATGAACACAGCAAAATAAAACGTTTTCGAGATTATATACCACGACCAATAATTAGTAGCAACAAATTTTAACTTTAGGGCATGAATTGCAAGCAAGAATAATTGTTGTAAATGCTTAAAAAAAAATCACGCTGCACGTCACAGGTCTGGAATCATGTAGTGTCCGAAACTTAGACATTGTACTCCGTCGTCCAATATATATTTTTTGTCAAAAAAACTGTTCAAAGAGTTTCGGTTTTCGAGTACAGTATTTAAATTGTGTTGCTTTGATTTGATAGTTACTTGTGAATGTTTTAAATTTAATTGATGAAATAAAACATTTTTATAATCTTCGAAATTCAAGCTATCTAAAATAGATTTTTTAATGCCTTTGGCTGTTTTTTTCACTGTGTCTTCGTATTCAATGCTATACACTTTACATTTCAGCGCAACAAGTTATTTATGGGTGTGCATGATTCATTTTTCAGACAACCGAGTCGGCCTTGATTTTGGTTATTGTAGGCTATATGGTCGGCGGGGAAATTACTAAGGTCCATTATGTCTGAGAAATATTTTTGCATATCCTTGTAAATGTCGTCCGTTTTGACGAATAAATAATATGAGTCTGTATCGCTATAGGAAAGGGAACATCTGTCTTTATAGTGTTTTTTAAGGTGTGAATAATACATTTTGTACATGTGTCGCTTTGCAGCTTCAAGGACTGTCCAACCGACGTGAACAGCCGAATTTAAAAGCAGAGTTTTTCGTTTCATTTTAAATACAGCGAAGTCCTCGTTGATACTTTCGAAATATTCCAGTCTAGGGCTAGCTAATTTATTTTTGCAGGCTTTTTCAGTAAACGCCCCTTGCATGTCTATTCTTTTTCTAGTATTTGAAATACTTTTCCCAAAAATCCCGTTATTCATGAGTTTAAAGAGATCTCTTTCAAAGCGATTATCGGTTCGTTGCCTTTTTTCATTATTAAAAGAAATGTACGGCTTGAGATAATCCTTTTGATAAAAGGATAAGATTCTATGAATTTTTTTTAATACCAACCCCTGTTCCAAATAATATTGAAGATTTAAGTAATGCGTTACATAGTTGTGTTTTGTATAGAAATTAGGAATTAACTTTCGTGTTGCATTCGTAAATGTTATATTTTCATTCTTTAATAATTTTAGTTGATAGGGCGATAACATGTCCTTCTCCACTTTCATATGTTCTACAGCGAGGGGGAGGTCATTATGGAAATCATGTAATTCGTGTGGATATTCTAATGTTACTTCCAAAAAATATCCAGTCGTTGCTTGCGGAGAAATGTCAAACACATTAAAGCACTCAATTTCATCTTGGGACAACCATTTAAAATTGTCGTACGGTAGTAAGCCCTGGAGGCAATAACCGTACAAGTTGATGGCGTCAAGCGCGATGATATAACTGTGTTCTTCAGTGGGGTCGTACGACGAAAGATAGGGATTGTTAGCTTTTACAAAACGGTCGCCGATTGTGACTAAACCACCGCGGAGACTGCCCTCTAGCCAAATAAACATGTTGACGTCAGTGAATAACTGAATTTCGGCTTTCGTCAAGCGAAGGCAAGCATCCCAGCTTAAATTTGGGCTAGAAACAAAATGAACGGGATCCAAATGGTAATATTCCATTGATTTGCGGCGAAAAGAGGTAAAAACTTCGGCTAGCAGAATGACGTCCAAGCGTTGGTACAACTCTAGATATTCGCCAAAGTTTTTCAAATTTAAAGTTTTATAAATGAGAAGTTCATGGTCGTAATCATTTTGGGATATCTCAGAATTTGACATTTTGTTAAAAAAGGCCGATTTTGGGGGAAACTTAGTGTGACTGAGGACAGCTTCACTCGAAAAATATGAGTAGGGGAAATTATTTTTTCTTTTTAGGAGATGGCGGTTTTTTAAATGACTGAAATACGAATTAAATATGGGGAAGTCGTGATGAGAAGCGTTTAATGTTTCCACTAGGGTTGCGAGGGAGGCATTTAAAAATTGCATGCTGTCCATAAACTTCATTTCATCTATTTGGAATACGGAAAATCGCTGCGTGTTTACCGGAATAATATTTATTTTCTTTCCTACATTACTATTGACTTCTTTCAGAATAAAATTCAAATCATACCCTCGTAGATTATGAAAAAAAATTGGGATGAAAAATGATTTCTGAAGCCTTAAATTACAACTCACATGACTGAATCCTCGAATGTTATTACCGCTGAAAGTAAAGTGGCAATGGTCCAAAACCTGAACGTCTGTGGGTAGAAAAGGCTCTTCGCAAATATGGCACGAAGATCTATTACTCGGTATAATTCCTTTCATGGGCGCTACTTCATGCATTTTTGCAATTAATTTTTTTGTGATTTTTTTAAGGACCGAGAGAAAGTTTTGAATAACGTCCCGCCCTTGGTAATATTTTTTAAATATTATAGTATCGTTGATATCTAAGACTACCATAAAATACGTGTACGGAACGTGCTGTTCAATGGGGGTTGAAAACGTTTTCGCAGGTTGTTGCATGGCATTTGATATGGGAAGAAGCATACTCTCGAAATCGCAATATACTACAAAGGGGTGATATAGCATTTTATGAACATTTGTAAACTTGAGTCTACTTTTTTCTTTTAATGGCATAGCTATTTTTTGAGGGGCATTTTCACACAAAATTCTCGGTGGTTTAGTAAGGTGGTTTTTCTTTGAAATCCACATAAACAGTTAGAACAAAAGTGGTGTAGGCCTTCCTCCGATTTTAATAATCGGTTAAAATTTTTTATAAGAATATAATGATTTTTATATAATAACAAGTTTACTTTTTTACCAACATTTTTGCTTTTACATATGGGATATATATCTGATGCGTATCCATAAACATTTATTTGCAGTTTGTTTCTTTTTGCGAATTTTGCAATTTGATCAATAGTTACGGGGAATTTGAGAAAACTATATTCTAGGTTAGCTAAATAACGATCATATCGCGATGGTCTATTAGAATTGGCAACGACCGGATACAATTTGGCAAGTATGCAGTACAGAAAGCACATATTGTTATTACATTTTATGTTTAATAAGGCATTTTTGTTTTTGAGACGTGGCGGTAGCGAAATGGACCCACATCCCCCCCGCATGGCTACATAATTCCCGATGTGGAGGTCCAGATACTGTATGCTTTTGATCGCCCAATTGCTCCCGTTGTGAAGGAAGTTTTCTACTGCATTTTTAAGAATATCAAAGGCACAATCTACTGCCGGGTAAATATCGTAAGGCGAGAGGATTCGCGCTGTATTTGAGTTGAAATAAAAAGTCTGCGTTATTTCTTCCTCATCGATGAATTTAGCGAAGAGAACAGATAGGCAAATAACTATGCGTAATCTTAAGACTAAAGATGTACTTAAAACATTGAAAATGTCTTCTCTAATATCGGAGTGTAAGCGGTCTACGTCCGAGTAATTTAGTGAGCATCGAAGACTACGTATGTAACCTCTGAATGCTGTACGAAAAGGTTCAAATTGAAACATGTTTAAGTAACTGAGTACAATCAATAAATTTCGGACTGCAGCGTGCAATTTTTTTTTTTTTTTTTTTTTACACTTCGAAATTGTTAGCCTCCAGATGCTCTATCATAGCATCTATAGCTCGCTTTAAGGTATGGATCTGCTTTACGTTGACGTTAAAACGATTCTTAATTTCCCCGTCAACGTTTTTGTAGAACCCCAAGTAGTGCTCCTTCTTGAATGCTTTAACTTCAACTACGATATCTGACCCCAGATAGATTGAATACGGGGGGAGTGTTGCTTTGGATGCTCCGGGCAAATCGGTTTTCGACAAGTTGAGATCGATTTTCAAGGCTCGCTTTTTTTTGCTAGCATCTCCCTGAGTTTTGGCTTTCTTTCTGAGGGGCATGAAATCGTCTTCGTCGGAGGACACTACCAAATCTTTGATTTTTCTGTCTGGGGGCAAAAAGGATTTTTGAGAACTTTGCTGGACAAGTAAATTCACTGAAGCGGAAAGTTATTTTCAAAGTATGATATTTTAATTTAAAAAATTTTTAAATGAGAATTTAATTTCGTAATTTTTTTTAAATATATTTCTGCAATAGATGGTTACAAAATGCCTCATTCTTATTACAAATGCAAAATTCTTATTACTTTAAAATTATGTGGCTTGCTGGAAAACCAGATGACTGGATTATCGGTACCGCATGATAAGGAAAATAAGATTGAAAAATGCTTACCAGACATGGCGAGGCAAAAGCAAGGAAAAATGCTTTGATATGCAGTTGACGGCAAAGGAAATAATGAATTTAGAAAAAGTTATGGTGGAATATATATGAGAGAATTCTCCTTGGAAAAGTTCTAGAACATTTCAAAATCACTGGACACTTATTTCTCATGACATTGAAATAGGCACGAGGTGGTTGCGTGTTGAACCGAACTCCACGGGATGAGAGATCACTGGACACTTATTTCTCATGACATTGAAAATAGGCACGAGGTGGATGCATGCTGAACCGAACTCCACGGATGAGAGTCCTTGAAGTGTCACATGCAAGAGGCGCTAGCGCGTAAAAACCCAATAAATATTTCTTGTTACTGATGGAATTCTGCGATAACATCGTCGGGACTAAGTTTTTTGAAATACCATATTTGGAGCGGAATGGCGGAGATCATTTTCCTCTAGAGATGTGGCCTTGCATTCCCAAAATAGCATCCAATACACTCGTTAAAAAAGATATAACTGAGAAATCCATAATAACTTTGAAAATTAGGTGTACCAATTGAGGATAACAGCATAAAAAATATGACTTTTAACACATATATTTCTTTCTTATATGATTATTCTTACATATAGTTCATTAAAGCAAGAATAAATGTATCAGGATTCGAACCCACGATCTCTAAAAGTAAGCGAGGCTCAGTTAGTTGGCAGTGCATTAAACAACTAAGCCACGCTTACTTGGATACAACTAGAAAATTAACGTTTATTAACAGATTCTATGTGAACTCATGGCGCCATCTACTATTAAATATTTAGGTGGATTTATTTATAACATGTCGAGACATGAAAAGATTGGTCACAACATGATTTTTTGGTGGGGCTCTTTGGGGAGATTATTTATACCCTATTTCTGATTGGTCACAGGTTTTCAGACAACGTGAAATATTTTTTTCAAATTCAGTGGAGCTCAGAGTTTTCGAGTTGGCAGTCATGGAGGTTTTAAAGAGGGCTGATATTTCTAATTACTTGAAAAATTTTGATTTCGCTACGAATTTACCCAAAAATTGCTTTCACCTCGGAAATGGAATGTTTGTTATGGTGTGTCTAAGTGACAAGCACGTTGATGTCATCTTTTCGGAGCATGTGAAAACTGCAGCAAACCAACTGGCACCCACCACAAATGAGTTGATTCTTCCAGCATCCATGTGGATAAGTCTCTGCGACTCAATCAACAACACGGATTTCGTGGATCTACCTGAGTTTTATGATGCTTTTTCCGTAGTGAACAACGAACTGTTTCTCGCGGTGGTGAACACAGATGATTGTCAATGCATTTCCATGCAGAAATGTGTGCTCAATCCTGACTTCTCTCGGGTTTTCATTCCGGGAATCTGCTTGCTCTCGGGGAACCAGTGGAGAAGGCTAAAAGACATTAGCGAAACTATTTCACATTATGTGATTACCTTCATTCTGAAATATGCTTTGCCCCATGAAATCGAGAAGGACATCGATAATCGAGAACTGTCGCCTTTTGACTCCAACCTCGACAGGATAGAATGTGAAATGGTATTGTCTTCATCGCTATGTGACAACCTTGAAGAGATGTTATGTGAAGGAATCAGTGCGGTCTTCAAATGCGACGGGTGCATCCGGCAATACGGAAACCAGCTTGGACACGATTGTGTTACCATGACAAGACAGGACACGCTGAACAAATACTTCAATTTAAGCGTCTCCAATATGGATTTACAAGTGTTTGCCAATACGTTCGTGACCCAGCATCTCGGCATGGTCCAGTTTTTAACTCCAAAGTTTTTTGAGAGTATTAATGTAATTGCTTTGATGGATTGTATGCGTGATTTATTTTTAAATAAACCATTTTAAAGCATTTTTTTGTAATTTTATTTATACTAAAAAATATATTGTAAAATAATTTTATTCATGCTAAAAAGATTATTTAGAGGGAAAAGCTCACAAGCATGCTTGGTAACCATTTAATTTACACTTTAAAAATTTTGATTATTCCTTAAACAAGCTTTTTATTTAGGCAAATAAAGGAGAATTTTCTAAGGCTGCTCTATGTGTTAAACTCCCATATTATTATGGGAGAAATTTATATTTTCTAAACCCATAGCTTTAGTTCCAACTTTAGTTCCATGCTTGGTACAAAAATTGATTACTTCTGAGGCGAAATGAGACAAGATTTTCTTTAAACCACTTTTATTTTGAAATCAAATATTACATTTGTGCAATCTTTTTTACATTAGTTCACTGAAGGGCGGCTTCTTCCAAACGGCAAGTTGCATGCAAACTTTTCACGATAGCTCCATTCGTCATCACTTGAAAGTAGGCAATTTTAGTCAAGTTCGGATTCGGTCTTAGGTTGTGAGATGCAGTTGCTTCGTTCATGCAGGTCCACATGCTGGTAAATAATTTACTACATACTGCGACAATCAAGAACGACTCGCTCAAACAATCTCTCTCCAGCAACAGATAACCGTATTGTGCTTCGTTTGACGACATGGTGGCTGATTTCGGCAGGCAGCAAGGGTTTTTATAACTCGTTAACAGTACTTGACACTCCCATATTGCCCAGGATTGGCTAATAGTTTGAAATGTTCTCTCGCAAATTGATGGATTAGTCGTTCATTGGCGCACGGATTTCGAGTTCGTAGTTGCGTCACTGGTAAGCCTCGAGATTTATGCCACAAGAAGTACAAGCAATAGAGACCGCAGCTGGTCGCTCGACGATGCTGTAACCGGCATGAATTATATTCAAAACTTGAAGAATTTTCTGTGAGGAATTTTTTCACCACATCACTTGGCCGAGTCCCATACGAACAGAAAAAGCATGCGCGGTTCCTTGCGTCAAAAAACACAGCTTGCCAATGTTCACCGGGTTTGCTGGAGGGATGCGTGTTTATGATGAAGCTGTTGAATTGGTTCCGGTTCCGAGGAAGTTGGTTCACTGCTCGTACCCCCCCGAAACCAATTTTCATTCGTCTGTCCGCCCGTACTATACTTTCCAGTACAGTGGTATTCATGATTAATAATCAGTGAATACACTTCTTGACTTATCAATTTCCAGCGTCGCCTGCATTTCCATGTAGCAAATCAAGGTAACTGTTTCAGGTAGTGCTTCGTCGAACTTTAAATGTATCGATAGGTCCCCAGTGCGTGTGATATTGACGTGACCTTCATCGCTCGAATAGTCTTGTGTAAGATTGAAGACGTAAAAGCACAAGCCATTTTTATATTCCTCATAGCTAATATTAGTGTCCACTTGCCCCAAATCCTTGAATAAGGACAAATAATTGCGAGTGTAGTAATTTTGGGTGTAGGAGGGGGTGAAAGCGCTCGATGGAATTTGAATTCCGTTTTCAGTTAGCGAAAGGTGGTTCAGTTGGTAATGATGGAATTTAAAAGGATTTTTGGTAAAATCCCCGTTGTATGCTGTGTTAGAGCATAACGCCATTATAATACGAGTGGGTAACGCACCGTTAACGGCATTAGAAATTGTATGACTTTTCAGCAAAGGCGAAATGGTAAATGTTTTTAGCTCGATTCGAGTAAAAGGCATTTGAATCAAACGCGATTCCAGTGCTTTTTCGTGTGCCACGAGGATGGAACCCGAAATTTCACATCTCCGAATGAAGAGCGAAGCATTTTCAATTGTCAGCTGATACTGAGCATCGGCGGCAAGCAAAGCAAAAGCAGATTTTGCCTTTTCCAATTTTACGCGAATGGACACCCCGTTCACCAACAATTTTGGTTGAGTGCCCAAATCGTTATGGAGCGAGCCATATAACTCAAAGGTTTTGCCCTCTTTCGTGGCGTTATATCTACTTTTTAAACCAGTATTTTTTCCTGCAGCTTCTAGGCTTAGATCTTCATAAAATGCTGTTGTATCTTTTTTGAATAAAGCAGCGGTCAACATAGTCTTTTGAGTACGCTCAGGATGGAACAGCAAGGCTTGAATTATACTTTTGTAAGCATAATTATTTTCTGAAGAAATTTGTCGGTCGTTTAACGACACATGGCATTCGCTAAACATTGTATTCAGTAAGTAATTTACCGGCGCACATTTCTCTGTTGCAGCAAGCACAGAGCCGTCTGCTTTAACAATTTTGGCCTGAACTTTTAAATATAAGTGGGATAAGTCATAGTAAGATTCTCCTAACCCCGGAATAAGAAATTCGATGGTGGGGTTGTCTGAAATCGAAGCCACTGGATGAATTTCCACAAACGAGGATCGGTCGATGGCCATTTGAACTGGAGCCTGGTCGAACAGACTCAGTTCCGATTTGGTGCAAAAACAGTGCTCCATGCTTTAAGAAAAGACGTCTTCACGCTTCCTCTTGCGAGGTTTATTGTGGATTTTCCTTTTGCGCTTTCGCTTTATATTTAAACGACCACCTCTTAGTTTTCGAAGAACGTCATCTTTTATGGTTGAGGCGGACTCCTTGAATCTCTCTCGCGCTGCTTGCTTGAAAGGTTTCCCTTCGGATACATCCTGGAGAACGTCCTGACCGGTAGATAGTAGTTTTTTGCCTAGATACTGCCCTGTTGTTTTTAAGAGGGGTATTGCAAATCGGCGGAGGGCGCTGAAGAAGCCATAACCTCTCTGAATAGGATATTCTGAACTGAAATACCCCCCACGTTGGTAGTGGTCGATACAGCGTTTCGTGTCTAACCCCTTCATTTTGGCAAATGTTGGCATTTCCAGAAATGCATCTTATTTTATAGCTTTCGTTTTCTAAAATTTAGAACGAGAGAGCTTTTTCCGCTTATGAACTGTATAGGCGTCCCACGACTCGTCCGAAGTTCAATTTTAATTGTATCAAAGTGTTGTTTTTTCACTTTGAAATAGAGTGGGACTGAAAAGTACTTTACTATTTGATCGGATTTTTCATCGGCAATTGGTACGATTTTCAGGATAGGTGCCAAGGCGTGTCCCAACAGCGAGGGTTCAATGATGTCACTGTACACATAAACTTCAGTTATACCCGCTGATAATTCGAGTATGTAATCTGAAATGTATTTTCCACTTGTAAATGCGGACTTTACAAAACCTAGCATTTCTGTTAATTTTTCACAGAACGTTATTGTAATTTTTTCTGGTACAATTAATTGTACCTTAGCGTTCGGGAGTTCATTTAATTTTACTTTTGTAATGTTCTTGAAAAAATCTTCAGAGTTTCTGTACATTCCTGGTAAAATCTTGTGCACACTCCGCTTTGTTGTAGTTCGGCTCTTCTGAAAAACCACATGCGTTATGACGTGAAATTTTTCACCAGCCAGATTACGCACCAGTGTGAGAGAGAAAGTCATTTCTTTCTCAATCAAAATCGAATTAGTTTGGATGTTTAACGCTTCCATCAGTTTAGGGCATAATGCCTTTTCCATCCTCACGTGAACGTTGTTTTTCAAGTGTATAGTGACGGATTGTTCTTCAAGATCTGCTTCAAAGGTGACAAGGTTTTCTCCAGCTGTCTCCTGTATTATTTTGTTAATGTTGTAGAGTACTTTGTTGTTTCCTGGATTTTGTAACACAATTTCATAACGACTTTCTTCAATTGGCTTGGAAGCCCATAGCTTAATAATTTGATTTTCAAAGTTTTCTGATGGTATCTTGTAGTTGCTAGTGACGTACATAACTTTAGGCTTATCAGGAGGTTCCACGTAATACCTATCCGTGCGATCCATAGCTTTTAATAGTTGCTTACTTTCGATTGGTATCTCTACCCCCCATGGCGGGAAAAGTTTAAAAATAAGTGTTTTTTTATCTTTGACCATTGACAGGAGGGGTGGAGTGGAGTTGTATACTTTTTTCAACGCAGTTGTTATTCCTCTGACTAAATCTGTAATCCCGCTGATGTGTAAATATAGCTCTGGAAGAAGTGTGGATTCATTGATGGTAGATTCTTCATCGATGAAGTATTCATCATTATAACCTGATTGAATGGTGAAATAGCGACCTGGCATTGATATTTCGGATAGCGCTACTTCGTACAGTCCTTGCAAAGATATCGGCTGAGCCAGTTTTGTTCTGAAACTGTCTGGCGTGTTCTGCGGGAATAAATCCATACTCGCGTTGGACGGTAAAAAAACATTAAAGCTGTCTACTGGATCCATCCTGGACGTATCCAACTATTGAAAGAATCGTCAAACCCGACCCACTTCACCAAAACGCGCCGTGAAGGACCTTTTCCTCTGGTCTTCAGAATTTTTTCAATGGCCCAAAATTCAGGCTCCTCTATTTTTTGTAATTCTTGTGCGTAAAACCTGCCGTCAATTTCTCTTCCTCTCAAATCTGAGATAATATACGTTTGGGGCGTTGTGGGATATCGTGTAGTTATTTTAAACACTTCCTCTGTCCACCCCGCAAGATATCCTTTTCTAAACAGTCTCTGAGCCTTCGAAATGCGCACGAGATCTCCGACTTTAAAACGGAATTTGGAGATGTGCGTTTGGTTGTACAATCTTTTATAGAGCTCGGGTTCGTCATTTACGGTGATGTCTGCTGGTTTCATACCATGAGCGCTATGTCTCGTCTTGTTGTACGAGTCCACCAAATCTGGTAGCACTTTCATGTAACAGTGTGTGTTGTTCTTCGTAAAGTACCGTTGCATGCGCGCCCTCAGGGTTCGATGCGCTCTTTCCAAAATAGCAACTTTCTGACCACTCTTGGTTGAGTAATGATGAATGTCATGTCTTTTTAACAAGCTTTTCATCTTGGCATTGAAAAATTCTGTACCGTCATCTGTTTGTATCATTTTAGGCTTAACTTGCTTCAGCACCGTTTTTAAGGCATTCACTATTGCGTCTGCTGTTTTGTTTTTCACAGGGACCGCTCTCAGGAAGCGAGACATTACATCTATTATGGTCAAAATATATCTCACCCCCTGGTTGTTCTTGGCATATTTTTGCATGTCAACCAAGTCCATCTGCCACAGCTCGTTCACGCCGTAGGCCAACGTCTTGCGCCGCTTATACTTGTAACGTACAGGAAAGTGGAGTGTGTAAGAATCTTGTTTCGAAAGCCATTTTCGTGCTGTTGCACTATCCACCTTTGCTGCCTCTGCAAGATTCTGCACCCCGCCGAAGGAACCCGGGCTTTTCGGGTCGAAATAAATCTCATTCATTCGTACGGCAGCCATTTCCTTTTTGAGCGCAATGGTGAGATTTGATAGGGGGTAGAGCCTTCTTCCGGCGAAGGAGTTGCTACTAGGGGGTCGAGTGTGGATAATTCCAGTTGATCACGCACGTATTTATTTCCTATCCACTGCAGCGGTACATTCGCTTCGAACAAGCCTTGAACGAAAGTCTGGAACCCTCTGGGTGGAGGTTCCTGTCTCCGCATGTCCCGCATTAAATAGCCAAACAAGTCGATGGCATTGCTTCGGTGTACTGGCTTACCGAGGACTTCCAGTTCATTTTGTTCATTAAAAAGATATCCACTATTTTTCAGTTTCTGCAAAATGGGGTCAATGTATTGCCTTCTGGTCTTGGCAACAGAGCGCCCCACAAATTTCCCCACCAGCGGCGTCAAGACATCTTTGTCGACGAAAGAACTCTCCTGGACCTCTTCCGCTGGCGCTTGGTTTTCGAATATCTCTTTTGGGAATGCAAACGGTTTCGGAGGTATCATACTCTTTTGATACTGTGGAATAAGTTGAGAGAGTAATTTGCCTCGCAAATCGTCCGGCATTTCGTTTTGATGCAACACTTGAATAATTTTGTCTTCTAACCGAATCTCTGGTTTGTTCAGTTGGTAATATTCCGAAACCAGATCCGGAGAAACGAGTGCCATTTTTCTAGACATTGCCCAATAATAATTTCAAGACGGTTGGAATAATCATAGGCAGGAAGCCGCCACCTGTTTGTTGCTTTAAAAGTTTTCGCTTTGACGAGAGTCCTATTTTGTTGTCGGCTAATTTGCGAATCACTTTCTTGTAAGGAGCCAGTTTTTGAACTTTCACTCCAGGAATATTGCCACGCAAAAAATTGTCACATATTTCGCATATAGATTTCAACTGATCCGCACTTGTTGTGCTCAAGATGGCTTTTCGTTGTTGTGGTGAGGCTTTGGAAAGTATATGCAATAAATGCACATGTTTCTTGATCCGCTTCATGGTTCAAGCGGAACAAACACCCAATTGATGCAATTTTCATCGGGAAAGATTGAAGCCCTCAACCTCTGCTCATCACACGTTAATGGGTGAACGTCTACGAATAAATAACTATACGGTTCACGAGTTGCCTTTTTATAGGCGTCCATGAAATATTTATTTTTTTGAGGAAAGGCTTGACGCGCGAAACAAGACATTTGGGAGGCGTCTCGATTGTTGCGAAACAATACTAGGTAGTGCGTATTCAGACTGACGTCTCGCATAACTTTCACTTTGGGGAACAGATTTTGAGTGATCAGTATTACGCTGAAATTCTTATGATGGGACGTGACCCTAAACATGAGTTCCACTTCTTCGTTTAACTTTGATTGTAAATCGTCTAACACCACCAAATCAAACTTTTCTTCTTCCGGTGGTAATCCGCAGACGAACTTTATCCCCGGTTCCGAGGCCATCCATTTTTGAGGAACGGAAAAACACCAACACACATTTTTGATGGGGCGTTCGTAGACATTGCTTTTGACCAGTTTTCTCACTAGTTCCGTTTTCCCGCTGGAAGACGGTCCCGTACATATCATTGAAGACGGGAATTTTAATTTCAACATTGTTGACAGAGTTTCATAAATTCATTCTTAAAAAGCTGAATACCGTGTAGTTCTGGTTTCAAATCATTCGTTCCGTTGTAATAAAACTTTCTTATATCATACACGAGCCTTTTCTCTTTCAAGCATTTATGAAAATACACTCGCCGGCCGATATTTTCCGAGACCGAACAATTACTCTTGCTCAAATCCACGTATTCTCCGTTTGGGACCAACAACGCTATTAATTCAACAATGCAGACTATCGCGAGAATCGCTATAGCAACTGTTTTCACCTCCATTTTGACGTACTCACGTTTTCCTATTCCTATATATACCCGAAAATCTAGCGGGGGGGTGGGGGTGAGAAGGTTTCAATTGAAAAATCTGTTTCTAGGGAATAAAATTCTGGTTCATAAAAACCATTTTCTGGGAAATGTCGATACAGATGTGATCACCTTAACACCAGGCCCCCCCTGATACCATTCAGTAAAAAAGTTTTTGTAAATTTTAGTGATACAGATACGATCAATTACACTACTACTCTCCTACTCTCCCAAATTTCAAACAATGGTATAATTAATATCAAATAAGAAATTTTTAACATTATCCTTAGTAGTAATTATAAACTTCTATACGGATGTTAACAATTACGAACTTATAATAATATTAATGTCATTTAGCGTTTTTAATAAAGAGTGTGCATAAGAATGTTGTAAAATCAATTTTAATTATAAATTCGGGTATTTTTTTCCGGAATGTAACAGAAAAAAGGACGCTTTGTTGGGATATAAAAAAGAGGACTGTACGCCAAAAACGGATCGTCTGGAATTATTGAACTATGGGGTCAGGTGGGGTAAAATACGTCAAAAACAGCACATTTTGCATTTACACCTTCAGAGCAACAAAAATATAAATTTTATCAGTGTAAAAAATATTTAGGATATGCAAATGAACATTTCTTATAACATTTAAAGAGAAATTTCCTGAAACAAACAAATTATTGATATTGATAAATGTGTTTGAAAAAGTGCTGTCAATGATCAATGACTTATTTTACCCCATGGGGTGGGTTAAAATAGGTCAGGTCAGTAGTGGGGTAAAATAAGTCATGCTTTAAAAAAAGCTTCAATTACTCAATTTTTTAAATTTCTTTTTAACATTGTTTAGAAAGCAATCAGGTAAGATAATATAAATCTTCACAAAAACAAATACAATCCCCTGAAGATAAATTCTGGGCCGGGAAGGACTTTTACAATTTGAGAAGCATCTCCATCCGAAACATCATCTATTTTCTTAAAGAGAAAATGAAATAGGAACTTTCTTTTTCTCTTGAAAATATTGCTGTGTATAAGTCTTCTTCACTTTGTGAAAGAATACTAAGAAATAACTTCTTGGTTTTATCCCCAAAAATCCGACCTGGACCCACTTTCTTATTTGCAGTGAATTGAAATTGTCAAAACAATCTTAGCTTAATGATAGTATTTTCACGTGTAATGGTTTCACTTCTTCTCTGTTTCTCTACAGACATTTTTGCAGATTACTTCTCCATTCTTACATTTTTGATATGTAGTCTATTTATTTAAAGACTTATTTATTTAAAGAAACATGACTTATTTATTTAAAGAAGTTGAAGTAGTTATTGTATTTAAAGAAGATGCATGAAGTAGTTAAAATTTCTCCCATTTCTTGCTCCATATGTTTTCACTTTTTTTGCATTCTATACATGGCTATGCAAGCAATTGCTAGCTTGGAGAAAAGTCTTTACGATTGCAGATTTGATGTGTTTTAAAGGAGAACCTATACTTGACCATAAGGTTACTATCAGCGCGTTTTGGTATAAGTTTACACCAGTGTATATGCTGGAACGTTTCTCCTAACTGGAGGTAGCAATATATATTAATTTTTTTTATATATTATATATTTATTTTTGTATGAAAGGTATAGTATCAGATACTAGCACACATGAAACACGTTATAACAAACTATGCCGTTGCAGAATTGCTGTGAAAACTCCTATATTTTTACAAATTTATTCACAAAACATGTAAAACTGATGAACATTGCATACAATTACTGTTATTAAGCCTGCAGTTCTATCATCATGCATTTATATTTAGCTTTTTTGCAGGAAATGCAATACATATATAGCTTTTATTGGGCAATCATTTGTTGCGTTTGTAGACTACAGAGGTTGCAAATTGCAGGGGGGGGGTCGTTCCTTTCCCCGCAACCCGTGGTATTCATAAAGGGGTCGAGTAGCACATGTCTTTCGACCCCCTTGGTCGCATCCATTGATAAGGTTTAGCAACACTGTAACACAGCCTTACTGCCATAGGGGAGGGGCGCCTGATTGTATCAGCGCGCCATTCTTGGGTAGAATTCGTGGAAAATTGCGGGATTGATGATAGCAAGAAAGGATATTGATATTCAAGAAGTCTTACCTGTTCTTATCAACCAGCTTTAAAAAAAAATTAAAAGAAATTTGAGATATCCGAGAACACTACTTAGCGATTTTGAACCACTATTATAGGATATTTTGTTTATGTATATTTTCGTTATGATTGTTTATGCGAGTTCTCAGTGCAGAAAAAAAACGGTTATTTCATTATGGTCTTGTAATCTAGATATATTGTTGCAAATTTGCAATGAAAACTAGGATAAATTAAGAAACATTTTAAAAGTGTAAAATAGAGTAAAAGTTGAAAAAATGCTATCAATGAATGTTTTTTGTACCTTGAACAGGAGATGGCATATAATATATAAATGTATATGTCTACTTCTAAACTTGAGTTATTAATATCAAATTATTTGGTGTGTGTTTATTTTGCTTCAGGTAGTAAAAAATATATATAATTAAACAAAAAGGGCCATATTTATTTAAAATTAATCCGACTATTTAATTTTGCGCCAAATTCATATATTAAATGCTCCACATACATAAACATTAATTTTCAGTACCCAAACAGTTTCTCAAATTTGAAAATACACAATTTTGTGTGTTTAAAAACTGTCTCAACTGTTGATGAAGTTACCTCAGCTGTACTACATCTTTTTCTGCTACAATTTTTTTTGTTTAAATCTTGTATTTTCATTTTATCAATCAATTATCATTATCTTGTATTTTCATTAAAATTTTAAAAACTTTTTATAACGTGTTGAAAATAATATTAAAAAAATTGTTCAAAGGACAACCAAGTTTTAGTGATACAACTCTATAAAAAAAAGGAAAATAAAATATAGTAGTTAGAATAAGAATTATAATAGCATCATGTTAAGAATATACGATGAGACGGAGAAAGCATCATTTTCAAATTTTACATCCCTGTAACTATTACTACAAGTAGGTTTGTAACAGTAACTATCACCTAGAACAGCTTCCAAACATTTTTCATTTTTAAATAACGTTTTTAATGCGCGTTTGACGAAATGGCAACATTGAAAATATTGAAACAAAATGAAATTCTCTTGTTTTAAAAATATGCATTATTTTTTTTAAGTTTTTAAATATACATAAGTTTTTAATATTTTAAATATTCAATTCGAATTTTTTATTGAAATTTGGAATGTAGGCACGCATTAATTTGGCCTATCACAGTTAGATCGTATTGGGAATGGAAAGTCAAACGACTTTTTTCTAAACCCGTCAAATGTCCCTGGAACGAATGTTAGGATTTGACTAAAGCAATTTTAAATAAATATTCTTCGAATTGAAAATAAATTAAGCCAACGAAAACAATTTAATCTGCGAAAGAAAATTAATGACAATTGTTGATTTCGGCTTTTAAAAGTTTAAACTACTACTAGATGCTGCATTAGAGATTTTTTCATGATGTGCATAAGCTGTTCTAGGTGACAGTTACATACCTACTATTTTTCTAATAAGAATTTCAGTAAGTATTTAAGTAACATGAAAGTAGTCTACTTTAGTTCTTATAGACTTTCTTGTTTCTTATGGATTTTATCAAAATACTTGATAAAACGATCACAAAATACAAAATAAGTACATAAATGCATTTATCAGCTTGGTTTTATTAAAATTTATAAAATAACACACAAAGAAATCATTACAAAATTTAACGTGTCAATATTTTGTTACGTAAGATAAATAAATTAGTTTTAGATTTTCACACTTAAAAACCTGCATCAAATTTATGTTAATAGAGGAATGCATTTACTTTAAAAATACATACAATAGATAAAAGTTCGTGATTGAATGTCGCTTAATTTAACGAGTATACACGAACGATTTTCCATTAAGATTCAGTTTAAGAAAAAAAAATAACGCAATTTATTTTTAAACAACACCAACTCAATTCAACAAACAATACTTATTAATAAGCAGAACAACATAACATTTTAAACCTAGGTATTGCATCGATTACAATACCCTAAAACACACACGCATGTAACCTATAATATAAACCGGCAAATATGAAAAATACAAACAAAAAAAACCATTGAACCTGTGCAACCATAGGTAAGCAACTAACTACAGAAAAACTCTGACTACATCGACCCAATGACGTACTTCCGTACATTGGTTTTAGCCGTTTTTCGCCTACGGAGCAGTGCACCTGCACTGGAACTAGCCTAAGCGAAAAT
>JAFNEN010005789.1:0-14636 GCA_019343175.1 Oedothorax gibbosus
TAAAATTCTTTAAAATAAAGGGTGAAATTTTTAAATAACGTTGGGTGGGAAAACAAACCCAAACTGCAAATTTAAAACCCCTTTTTTGGGGGAAAATTTTAAAGTTTAAGCCTGTTCCTGGTTTAGGCAACAGTTGGAAAATTAAAATCCCAAGGAAATCTAAAAAAAAGGGTTTTGGGGATGAAAAAAAAATGAAAACTGAATCCCCCGGTTTTTTCCAAAAAATTTAAAAGATTGTTTTTTTCCCCCTGTTTGAAATCTTTAAAACAGCGTGGATTCAAAGTTTTAAAGCGCAAAAAATTTGGGAAAATTTTAGTTTCTTTTTAAATTTGAAATTTTTCTTTTTCCAATAGAAGTTTTAAAAACCAAACAAGAGTGCTTTTGTCGACGGGTTAAATTAATTTAAAAATTTGCTAAAAAATTAGACCCCAAATTTGGGACAAGGGAAGTAAAAGCTGACGCCCATAATCCAAAAAACAAGAGAAGGAGAGTTTTTGCATGAAGTGCGGCCCCCTTATTTTTAAAGTCAATTTCGACAAATTTTAAATTTAAATTATCGGGGTTTTAAAATGATACCATTTGACTTGTTTTGAAAAGGACTATTTTTTTTGCAAATAAATTTTTGAAATTCCTTTTCAATTTCCCCACCCCCTTTCCCCTGCGTTTGATGTATAGGAAACGCCCACTTGACGATAATTCAAAAGGACGAACTCGTCAGTCGTCTCCATTTACTGCCGCTCCCAAAAAAAGAAACCGTATTTCCCAATTTGGAAAATTTTTTGAGTTATTAGCTTTAAAGGGGGGAAATGGGTGGCGGGTCGCGGGCTCCAAACTCAATGCCTCAGTGTTAACCCAATAGGAAAAAAAACTTTTTCCCTCGGTCACTTTTTCCCCGGCGTTTTGAATTTTTTTACAAAGGGGTTTTTTTTTAAATAAAAAATTTGGTAGATAACTTACGGGTTTTCTATCTTCCCATTTTTTAAAATTTTGCTTCAAAATATTTTGTGAAAAATTTTTTTTATTAAAAAAACAAAAATATTCAAAACCAATTTAAAAAAAGGGGGAAAGGGGTCGGGCCCGTAAGTCGGGCTACTTTTAAACGAAAAAAAATCCGCTCGCAAAAATATTCAATACACCGGGGGGAAATGGGGCAGAGAAAAATTTTTTTCGCCTTTAGTTTTGGCATGAATGCATTTTGTTTTTGAAGCCCCCCGGGCCCCGTGCGCCCATCCCCCCCCCCCCCCCCTTTAATACCATAAAAAGTAAATCTATCTTTTTTTGGAAAGTCGGGAAAGCGAAAAACTACATTTAAACCGGGACCAATCTAGGAAAACTGGGGTTGTGGGGCACCCCAAAATTTTTGGGGGCCCCTTTAGGGAAAAAATATTGTGTATAATTGCTCGAAATGAGGTGTTAGGGGGCCCCGGGAAATTTTTTTAATCACTTTTTTGCCACCATTTTAACTTCCCTTTTTGCCATTTTTTTCCCTTTTAAACCTTTTAACCTTTATAATTTTGTTCAAAACCCAAATCATTTAGGTAAAGTTTTGGGGACAAAGTCAAGTTTAAAAAAAAAAGGGGTCTCAGAATATTTTAAAAAAAATTTTAACCTGAAATTTATGGAGTCTACAGCTTTGAAGCTTAATAAAAAACAAAAATGTAGGACCCCTTTTAAATTTTGGGGGCCCCAAAAAGGCCCCTGGGCCTTGCCGGCTTTATGGGAAACCTTTGGTTCTATGCATAACCTTATAGAAGACCGGGCCCCCTGATAGAACTTGTAATTTTTTTTCTTTTTATATTCCCTTTGGGGGGGGGGTTTTTTTAAAAAAAAAAAACGGTTTTTCTTCATTTCTAAAAAAAAAACCCTTTTAATTTTTTTGGGCAATAGGTTTTTTTTTTATTAAAGCGGCCCAGAACACCCTTCGTGTAGCTCCTAGTCCTTTTCCCTTTAAAACCCAAAAAACCCAATAAAAACCTCATATGCAAAAAAACACAACCACGAAAATCGAAATTGAAAAATTTCCTTCATATCATTACCAGGGGAAAGGGTCCCTTTTCCCAGCACCCTGGGCCAAATTAGCCCAGGGCCGCGGGGGCGGCCCATAAATGGGCCCTCAGGAAAGGGCACCCAGGGGGGGCCCCGGACGGGTAGCGAAACCCAGGGGCGAGGGGAAAACGGTCGGGAAAATCTTTTCTGCCATGTTTTTAGATCGGTTGGGAAAAAAGAAACCAAGCAGACATAGGAAATGGTGCCGGGGTTTACACTCCCATGAGCAGGTAAACTGCAGTAACTACCTCATGTGACTTGGACCATTTTTGTAAGAACTCAACTGCTCTAACCTATAGGAAAAAAATACTGAAAAAAGTCTAATTTTTTCAAGCAAAACGGGTTTTGGTATTTCATTGTAGGGGGTTTACTGCATTTTAACCCGCCCCTCGGCAAGTACAGTTAGAAACCCAAAAAAAAAGTCTAATGTCTGTAAGCAAAAAGAAAATCCGCAATAAAAGTTTAAAATGTCTAGGTTTTTTTTTCGAAAAAAAACTGGGCTTTTTTTGGGCCTTTCATCATGGACTGGAGGTTTTTTTATAATGTATGTTCCCCGATAAATATAACGACCCCCGGGGTCCCCCAAAAAGGGTTAACTTAAAGGTTTAAAGATAAAGTTGCTTTGGTTTAAAATATCCCCGAGGGATATAGCCCGTATAACCCAAAACCTGACGGGTCAGGTTACCCGCGCACACATTTTTTAAATATTTTTTAAATTTAAAATTTTTTTTTTTTAAAATTTTAAAAGTATGGAGGACCCATTTATAAAAAAATCAAATTTACCGAAACTTTTAAAAAAAATTTTAAAAAAATTAAATTTTGAATTAAAAATTTTTTTTAAATTCATGCAGTAAAAAACAATTTTAAAACTTCAGCCCAATTTTCTTTATCTTTTCAGAGTGGTTCGTTTTTTAGACGGAAAAACCTTAAAGGGGAAAATTAACATTTTCCCAATAGCTTTTACAAACGTCAATTAAAAATAGATAATATTGAGAAAGGGAACCCCAACTAAAAAAACGAGGATTACTTTTTCATTCCAAAACTAAAAATTGTCGCGCATTTAGCCCCGGGCAAGGAAGGGCCCCAAAAATTTTTCCTTTCTGGGGCTCATTTCAGCTCAAGAATCGGAAAACATGGAGCATTGCGCAGGTTTCTCTGATCATTTAGCTTTGAAGGGAAACCCGGAGTGAGGTGTAGCGAACCGAAAAACCCCCTCACACCCTCCCCCCCTTTTAGCAACGGCAGAAAAAGGACTATTTTCCATACACTTTAGCCCAAGCTTTATGAGACCCCTCTATCATATGGACTTGGGCTCCTAAATGTTTTTAACATTTTTTGTTTTGAAAAAAAATTAACTTTCTTTAAATTCCAACTTTTTAAAGGGAAAAAAAACCATGTGGGTTAAATAAGAACCCGCGAAGGAAAAAAACCCCATAGCGAAAAAGGCAAGTTTCTAGGTTTTTTTCCCCCCGGGGTTTTGTTTCTGCTGCATGTGTGTTTTCCTTTCCGGGGTTTTTGGGTTTTTAAACCAAATTGTTTTTTTTTCCGGGGTTCCCCGTGAACCCACCCCCCTCCCCCAAACGTTTCTTCTAGTAAATTTTTTAAATTCCCTAATAGGGTAAAATAAAAATTTTTATTGTTTGGGGTTTTAAAAGGAAAACAAAATTTTGTTTTTTCCCCCCCCAAAATTTAAAAAATTTTTCCCCCTATTCGCTCCCAAGGGGTTAAAAAAAAAAGGGAAAAAGGAAAGGGGCATTTTTTTAAAAACCAAAAAACAAAAAACGTTTTTTTTTTTCCTTTTTTAAAAGAACTAACACCCCCGGTAATAAAAAAAAACCCCCCTTTTTTAAAAACTATAAAATCAAAAACCCTTTAAAAATTTTAAAGGCCCCCCAAAAAAAAAAACCCCCATTCGACACCCAAAACCCCCCCCTTTTGGGCCGATCCAAAAAGGGAAAAAATTTTCCCAAAATTTACCTTTTTTTAAAAAAAATCGATTTTTTTTCTAAAAATTTTCAAACCCCAAGTGTTGAGGCTAAAATTTAAAATTTTGGGAATTTTTTGGCTAAAAAAAAAACCCCCAAAAACCCCTTTTTGATACCCCCCAAAAAAAACCGAAGTGACATTCTAAAAGGGGCTTTATTATATGCCCAACGCCCAAAATTTATTTTTTTAAAAAACGGAAATTTTTAAATGCAAAAATAGAGAAATTTTTTTGAAGAGGGGAAAATTTTTTTTTTCATCATTTCGACAAATTCCTCAAAATGTTAAAATATATAATTTTTTCCCCCCGAAAAAAGCTTTAAATTTAAAACCCCAAAACCCCCAAAAAATTGGGATTAAAAAAATTTTAAATTTAAACAAAAAAATAATTGAAAATTCCAAAAAAAAAAAAAAACCCCAAAAAAAAAGAGGGCTGTTTTTAAAAAAAAAAAATTTTTTCTTGTTTGCCCCTTTTAGCCTTTAATTCAAAAAAAATATTTTTTTTTACATTTTAAAATTTTCCCCCAAAAAATTGATCATTATAAAAAAAAGGGGGAAATCCACTCACCGAATGAAAATCCCAGCCGAACGCCCCTAAACCGGCAGAAGTCCGCGCAAATTTCATGGCAACAATTCACCATTATGGCGATAATGTTTTCACATAAGATTTTTCTTTCGTTATCCTGCACTTCAATTGGCTAACAATTTGCTGTTTTATCGCTCTAGAAATATCAATTGGGTTTAAGAAAAACAAACCAACATATACGGCCTCCCTCCGTGAAGATAGCTGATACTACTTTTCACTAGGGGCTGGAATTTTACTGAGAGGCGGCTGTCACATGATGGTTTGGCTCTTCGGGAGGCCATGTCCCACCATTCAAGTTGTATGAGCAAAGCTCATTTGGTTGCTAAAATCGAAAGTAGCCATGTTGTGTACAAACTAAATCTTATTTTTTAAGTTTAATTATGGCGATAGAGGATAGATATGTTACATTTTTGCTAAGTTCGTCGCCTAATTTATCCAACTATTTGTTTTTATATTAGCTGCGCTATAATTTAAATGCTTAATTAGTTTACTTTTTACGTGATTAAATTTAGATATAGGTAAGATGTAACTTATTTTTCATAACGAAGTGTGTAGATCAGCATGTGATTTCATGATTAAGGAGTAATCTACTAAACTTTTTGGAAATTAACTTTTTCCAAAACCAAAACGTTTTTCAACAAAAAAAAAAATACTTTTTAATAATAAATAATGACTTGTTTTACATTAACTGAAAGATACACAATATATTGTCTCTATTAGAAAGGATATTAGTATATGAAAAATACCACACTTCTTCGAATAGTATTTAATATCATTTTCGAACTATTTTTCTCAAGTATTTTAAGGTTTCTTTCGGGGGAAAAACGATTCGGGTAACGAAGTACAGTGAGTTGTGCCCCCCCCCCCCTCACAGTGATTTTTTGGCCCCAGCATTCATTATTGAAAATATAGAGCCCAAAATAATTAATCCCAAAAGTTGTTGCCAACATGACAAACGTTAAATGGCGCGGTAATTTTAAAACATTTGTCAACCTATTTTGGGCTTTAACATCTTATTATTTTCAATAATGAATGAGGGGCCAGATCACTGTGAGGGGGGCCAATCACTGTATCGTTACCTACAATATTCATTTGTCGATGATCCGAAAATGTTAAAAATAAAATAAGATTTATTTATCGAATAGAGCCATTTTCGTTTTCCGCAACAAATATCCTACTACGAGAACTATTTCAGCGCATACCATATTTATTGTTGCAAAAATCAGCAGTAGTTTTATAGGTTAATATTAAACGTAGCGAAGTTGTACATTAACCTTATTAATAATTTATACTCCTGCTATTATACCATAGTGTATATTACTGATAATATTGTCTAGCTCTGAAACCAATAACTAAATGCATATTACTACCATTTTCTTGCCTTTCTCTGCTAAAAAAAATATTCAAAATAAACATATTTTAATGAGTAAATTGCATTATTTTTTAGCGATATGTTATATCACTTCAAGTTTAGCCCCTTAGTGCATACTGTTTGCAAGTTTGGCACACACACGTTAATCCATTTAAAAATTACTTTAAAATATTCTTGAGTTGGGACAACTTAGCTATATGTCATCATTAACCGCTATATTCATGTTTAGAGTAAAAAGGTAATTATTTTAAATTAAAAAAATATTTATGTTGCATACAATCGAAAGGATACATTTTCCAAATTAGTACTTATCCTCAATGCTAAGTCTATGGCGATGACCAAGTTAAAAAAAAATATATATAATTAAGTTCCAGAGGTAAAATGATTTTATTAAAATATTTTTCCCATACTGTATGATCATCAAAGATCAAAAATATTTTTAAAGCAAAAATTAAAATCATTACATTCAAGGGGTTTAAAGGTATTAGTTATTATTGTTAAAGATTTGGTTTCAAAAGTTCTAGACTTATAATTTCTATTTGGCGGCAAAAATAAATATTCTTTGTTTCAAGTTTATACACAAATACCAACAGCGAATTTCCTGTGAAAGGACCAATAAATAACTCACTTGCTTACATGGACGATTTCGCGAATGTTTGATACTAACCTATACTGTCCTCCTATTATGAAATATAGCATATTGATGCAGTTATCACAGTCGTGAAACAAATATAGATATTTGAAAGTGTGGTTTTGGGATTTTAAACTTGTTTTTTCTAAAAAAAAAATATATGTTAGCATATCGGTTTAAAAAAGCATTAAAATGTTCTACAGCTGTTAGACGTCCATAGTGTTGACGAATTCGGCAATCTGAGACTTTTTGACAGGCAATTGAGGCAATGTTTCTTGAGTGGAAAAACAACATTCCGTCAGGATGAAAACATGGTCTCGATTGGCGCATTGTGACGCACGTGACATCTTACTAATGTAATGAGCGGCCTCTTACTCGCCACACGACATCACCGAAATTCGCCATTGAAATCCAGGATATAGGCAAGATGATGCGGCGTCACTTTGAAAATGCCATGTACTAAAAATAATTTGTGGAAAATTAGACACTGCGGTTTTTGTCCATATTGTTTAACCTATGTATCACACCTTATCCACTCTGAAATTCAAGGTTAAACATTGTTTATTTGACAGGGATGGACTGAAAATCAATTAAAGAGTACATATCATCTAGTATTAAAATTAATAGAAGTCCTAGTGATAAAAATAAGATAGAATCAAGCAAAAAAAATACTGTAAATGATTTAGAAATAACTCAATGTTTGCAATTTAATCAGAATATATGGTATTAAAATTATATCTTTTTTATTTCCTTTATACAAGCTATGTCATTTCTATCTTGGGGCTTTAATTGTTCATTATCGATCTTTTATGTTAGGACCCAAATGATACATATAATTGAGAGTGTTAATCATTTATAACAATTAAAGAAATTTTTAAGCATTGAAAAGGCTAAAATTACCCCAATCCCTGTTTTGTGCTTTACACACTACGTTTTATAACGTAAAAGTGAAGGTATTATAATCGTTCAGTCCGTCGTCCGTCTGTCCGTCTGTCCCCACTTTCAAAGAAAAGAACCATAATCCCACAGACAAGTGGATATGTCCTTTTGAAGCGAAAAAAATCAGATTAGGCTACATTCCAAATTTTCATTAAATTTTTAAGTTAGAAGTTTATTTAAAATTTAAATAACTAAATTTACTCTAACATTGATAATACATGCAAATTCATTTTTATTTTTATTCAATTTTTTCACTGTTGCCATTTCGTTAAACGTACAATAAACTTTAGTCAAAAATGACAATAAACTTTTGAAAGAATATTTATTTATGTGATCTCTAATTTAGTTTAGTATTGTTGTAAATAATCACAATAGAGTTCTTTTGATGGTTCATTTTAGATGTTGAGAGGATGCCATAGCGACTTCCTAACACTTGGCATAAAAAATATTCAAGTTTAACGCTTTTATTTTTAAAGGCATCATTGCACTAATTATATATTTTTGAACTGTAAATTAATTTAACAAACGATAAATGACTGAATTTTCGAAAAGAAATTGTAATGGTAACTTGTGACGACACAAAGATATTTTATTAAAAAAGATAAACAATTTATTATTCTTCGAACTTCAAACAAATTAAGCAAACGATAAAGTCTGAATTATTAAATCTGAGAAAGAAGATTAATGAAAATAACTACTTTTATCGTTTAAATGTTTAATTCAACTAGCTAAAGCTCTGTTTGCCGAATTTCTTTCTGATGTGTATAAATAGTTTGTTTCTGTTGAACACAATGTTGTGTGGAAGCGGTTTTAAGTGACAATTCTGTAACAGAAACCTACTTGTTTTGTTAATAATAAATGTAAATACATTATATTGATCCTTTATTTTAATATAGCTCTCTATATAAAAATGAGCTAGGTAAAGGCATTGAAAACAAAATATAAATTATGGTTGACATCTACTAAAAAATTTCATTCATTTGGAATGGTTTGGTTAATAGAAATGGGGTTTTCGTGAGCATAAATTCTAAAAACATGTAATTCGAAATGGGGCAAATTATAAAAGCACGAGTATTGGTCAATATCATTAAAATACCACGACGTTTTTTGTAAATTTCAAAAACCTTGTTTGAATTAGATGTATGAATTTGTACATATGATATGATACCTTATATTTAAGCGACATGAGTGTGCTTCAATGCGAGTATGTTGCAAAATCCATATGTAGATTTTTTTCGATTAGAAATGTCTTAACCTCAACACCCCCCTACACCTTAAAACAACTCTTTTGATATTATCGGCTTGTTAATTAAATTGTTTGAAATAGGTCAAGTAAATTTTATCATTCTTGCAAAAAAAAATCTCCAATAATTACGACGCGTGTTTCTGAAGCTGGTGCACGTTAAATCTGTCGTAGTCCTAAGTTTCTGACGGCCGCGTAAGAGTCGCGATAACGGCTACATAAGTGCCATTTCGGGTTTCGCCTCGTCCCTTGGACCCTGATTAAATAATGAGGTCCGTGCCATATCTTCTTGAAGCTTTAGTGCAACGTTAATATTCAGCCAAACCCAATTGTCGTTCGTCACGTATAAAAACGTTCTAAAACTATATATATGGTTGGTTGTGTACATGCATTTCCGGCTTGTGTGCTTGATCATAAGACCCGCTTATAAACCTTCGTCAAGTAATACAGACAGAATTTTTACTGACACAGAAGAGAAATTTACACCAGGGCGAAGGCGGGAATTGAACCCGCACCCGGTACAGTGCGCAGACTGTTGTGCGCCAACTCCACGCAATCTTATGAGAGACGTCGTACATGGTGTCAGAACTTTGAACGTCAACAGATTTAACCGTGCACGCAGCTCACATATCACGGCGTTTTATTGGTCCAAAACGTGGCCGTTAATAATATGACTAGACGGATTCAGAACATGCGAAGGTATCGACAGGTGCCATGAAGGCCTTAACACAGCGCTTCACGCTGGCGTGGCGCTTTCACGTAAATGAAATATTGACATATGAACTTATACTATTTAAATTATGATATCAAAATCTGTTATAGACACATTTGTTTAATATTCAAAATTCCCATCATCGAACTTTTATGCTCCACCCAAAATGACATATAATTTGAGAGTTTGTCTTTTACAGCAAATAAAGAATTTTGAGGACTGAAAAAGTGAACAAGCACAAGTTTTTTTTCTGACGAAAACAATTCAATTATCAGTGTAAACAGGCGGCCTACGTTATAAGAGATTTTAAAGTAATAATTAAACGATACGGAATGTAAAGAACACAACTTAATCTTTGGAACAATATTTGGTATAATATATATATATACTATATATATATATATGATATATTATATATTATTATATATATATATATAATATATATATATAATCAATCGAACTAAACTAGTATAACAATTTTCTCTACTTCTTCAGTGTTCTTTTGCTAATGTCAAATTACTAATTAATAAATAAAATGTGAATATTGATCCTTCATATAGCTTTAATATTTAAACATTATTTTGTAAATTTCTTTTACTGATATAGGTGGGAGACATTGAGAACAAGTTCAAAAGTTCAAACCATCAAAGTCCCATCCTTTACATGCCTGTTATCTGTTATATTTGTCGCTGAAACAGACCCTCTGAGTTCTTAGAACTTGGGGCCTTTTTTATGACTCCTGTCTGCACGGGATCGCATTGTATTCGCAAATCACCATCATGACAGGGGGCGTTTCACCAATTGGTACAACTTTTCGGCTCCGACTTTGGCTTTGCAAGCACCTTTCGGTTGGAATTTCTTATCGCCAACGCTTGTCGTAGGAGAAAGCACCCACACCCTTCATCGCAAGAAGGGATCTCTTCCGCACAAGCCCAACCACACTTTTTCACCAGTTGGCTACTTTCTGCGGTTTCGCGAGTTTCATTCGGCTGATGGACTGCCACGATAAAAAGAACATTGTTTCCCATTCTATCACGTGTTCTAACCAAATAATTATGTATGGACGACCCTAATAGAGGGTGAGTATAGAACGCAAAAACTTCCCGAGGCAGGCAAAAACAATATATATATATATTGTCCATATTTTTATGCATTTAGTGTTTAAGGCATTTGGCGAAAATTCGTACCAAGATAACAATTTTTATAATATGCCAGTGGAAAAAAAACTAGCTTTTTCAAATCAATAATCGTGGCAAAAGTGATGCTTTAACGAAATCGTGTTTCAAAGTTACTTTACGCACTAGTGCGACAAAGTAAATAAGACCATCTGATTGGTGTAAAATTCTTTTTGAGCGTGATATTTTATTCGGCGGCTTTTGTTATTGGTGTAAAAATTCTTTATTTGAACGCGATTCTTTTATTGGCGCCTTTTTCCCAATGCCAATTTAAAAATACTTTTTGCCGTGTTTAAAATATCATTAATATACATAATCACCTTCAAATCATTTTGAACGTGATAATAAATTAATTAATAAGCCATCAATAAATGCCAATTAATAAACACTTTTTTTGCACGTTATTATAAAAAATAGTGTAGACGGCACGTTGAAAATAGCTTTTTTAAAACTCGTGAAATTTATTCAACTTGGTTTTTACAAAGCCTTACTTTTCACCAGTTGTCTAAATACTATTTTTTCCATACATCGTCTTCGTATTACAAAATATGTTATGGTAATTTTATTTTTATGTAATACGATAAAGAATTTCGCGGGAAACGAAAAATTATCTTATACAATATCAAAAACTTTAAAAACTTCAGCTTTGTGTCACCAGTCACTTGTTAAATTGCCAAGTATGAACATCTTTTGTTATCAATCACATGTTTATTTGGAACTGCTTTTTCCTAAATTTATATCAATAAGGTTTACGCTTATACTTTATCTCACTTCTATAATGCAGACAATCTGCACACGATCCGGATTATCAAGTTATAATATTTCTCTCATACTAAAGATTTAAATTGATAATTACCAATTTTCCAAAAAACCCGTTTTTGGCCCCCCCCAAATTTTTAAAAAAACCCTTTTAAAAATTTTAAAACAATAAAATTTTAAATAAAATTTTTTTACTTTTTTTTTTTTTTGGGCAAAATTTGTAAAAGGGGATTCCGAAAAATTTTTTTTTTTCCTTTGTTTTTAAAAATTTTTTTTTGGGGATAACCTTTTTTTAATAAAACGCGTGATTTAAAAAAAACCGAAAGGGAAATTTTGTAGAATTACCCAAATTATTAATTTTACATACCACAAAATCCAATGTTTTTTTTGGGGGCCTATAACAAAAAGGATCATAACTTCATTTTCCCCAAAACCCGGTTTTTTTTTTATAGGTTTTTTAAAAAAGGGAGCATCGCCATCAATTCTTTCCCCCCCATTTCACAATCGAAAATTTCTATGGGGCTCACGAAAAATTTTCTAGGGCTTTGTCCGATTTTGTATGTCTTTTATTCCCCCCACTTCCTTTTAAAATTTTTCCCTTTTAAAAATCGTCCCCCGTGCAAAGTTTTAAAAACCCCAAAAAACATTTTTTTGGGTTTTTTAAAAATTAGGGGGTAAAAGTCACAAAAAAACATCGGTGCGGTTTTTTTACTTTAGAAAGCAAAAGATTTTTTGGGGGAAAAGGGTTTTGGGAAACCTAAAAATGGGGTAGATATGACTGCTTTTTAAAAACTATATATCCATTTTCCCCCTTGAGAACCGTTTTTTTATTTCCTTGCATGTAAAAATATGTGTTAATAATTTTTACTCATCCCCATTTAAAGTACAAAAATTTAAATTTTACTTGTGACATCTTTTGTCATTGTTTTGCCAACCCAAAAATTTTTTTGCCAAAAAAGGGGGTACAAAAAAAAATAATTTTTTTAAAAAAAAATAAAATATAATAAAAAACTAAAACATCCTAAAAAAAAAAACCCTTAAAATTTTTAAAAAATGTAAATAAAAAAATCTAACATTATATAATAATTTTTTTAAAATAATAATTTTAAATCTATACAAAAAAATTTTTTTTTTTAAATTTTTGCTTCGTGAAAACACCAGCTTTAAAAAAAATTTGGGGGGCGTATTAGGAAATTTTTACGGGGTTTTAAAGAAAAACCCTTTAAAATTTTCTAAAAAAAAATTTTTTCTTTTATTTTTTTTTCCCCAAAACAAAAAATTTCTATAATTCCATTGTTTTTGGGGCCTTTTTTTAAGTACATATCTTTTTTACATAAAAGGGGCCAAATTCCGTTTTTTTTTTGTGTGTTTTTTTGTATAAAAAAACAAAAATTTTAAAAAAAACCACGCAAAAAAATCGTCACAAAATTTTGGGGGCCCCCAAAAAATTTATCTCATCTCGGGGGAAAAAACAAAAAGGGTAAAAAATTTTTTAAAAACGGCCCTTTCCCTTTTATATTTTTTGGGGAAATTTTTAAAATTTAATTTTGGTGAAAAACTACACCATTTTGGGGTCAAATCCGTTTTTTTTTTTATTCCTGAGGGGCCTGGGGTAAAAAAATTAAATAAAATTTTTTAAAAAAAACTTTAAAAGGGGGAAAAATGTTTTTTTTTATTCTGTTGCCATTCCCCTTCCCAAAAAATAAATTTTTTTTTGAAAAAAATTGCCCTTTTTTTAAGTAAACCCCAAAATTTTCCCCCCTCTCCTTTCCCCCGGGTTTTATTTGGGCTTATTTGATGTTTTTTCATTGATTTTCTTTTTTCCCCGCATGTATTTTTTAAAAATTTTAACCCAAAAAATTTTTATATTAAGCTATTACTAAACCCCATGGGGTTTTTAAAAAAGGGCCCCTCGAAAATGGGGGCCGATATTAGGGGTTTTTTTGTATTTTTTTTTTTGGGGAAAAAACTTTCCCCAAAATCCCCAAAAATTTTTAACTAAATCTCCCCCCAAAAGGGAAATTTTTTTTTTTTTTTTAATTTTTTTTAATCTGGGGGGTTTGTTCGAAGGTCTTTTTTGTTGAGCTTTAAAAGGGGGGTTTTTTGTAGCTAGATCATTTTTCTCGCCAATTTTTTTCCCAAAAAAAGCCCCAAAATTTGGGGCAAAAAGCTTTTATGTATTTATGAGGGAATTGTGATGACATTTATAGGTTTTTTTAGGAAATATTTTTTCTTTTTGGGAATTTTTTAAGGAAAATAAAACGGGTTTTTTATACTTTATAACGAGCGGGAACAATAACATAAGTTTTTTTGACCCTATAACAGGTTAAAACCGGTAAAAATATTTGAACGATCTTTCCCTTATTGTCAAAATCTGCTTTGGGATTTATTACTGTAAAAACATTTCCCTTTGGGAATTCTTAATTTTTCGGGGCATTTGTTTAAAATTAAATGGTAAAAAATTTTGTACTGCTTAATTGTATTTATATCGGGAAAAGTGTAAAAAAAATTTTACTTAATTTATTATAGAACCCCCTTGAATTGCGTTATAAAAGGGTTTTAGACCCCCTTTTAAAATTTGCCGTTTTTCCATTTTTTAATTCTTACTGATTATTTTTTTTTCTTAAATATGTATTCTTTTTTTAATTTTAGGGTTCTTATCAAAGGTATTTTTGAAATTAATATTAATCGTTTTCTAATTTCCAAAATTGGGGAATTAAAAGGAAATTACTGGGTAATCTTCAATCTTATGTAAATAAAAGAGAAAAAAAAAATGTTTTTAAAAAGACTGTTAAATTATTTTTCCCCCCTGTAACCCCGGCCCAAAGGCAAACGTCGGGTAAACACCCAGTAAAGCATTTTAAAATTAATGATTTAAAAATGTTTAGAAAATAGATGTATAAAGATTCGCGTACTCTAGATCTCGTTAATTGGGTTTAAATTTTGGGGCGAAAGACTTGGCGTGATTTCAAGGCTAGATACTGAAATAATGGGAAATGTTTTTGGGTTTTTTTTAACATAAGTATTAAGAAAATTTTAAAAATTTTGTTTTAAATTTTTAAATAATTTTTTGTTTTAAAGGGATAGTTATATAAAAAGTTTTTAAATTTTTGTGCGTGTGCGTATAAACCAAAACTTCTTGGGTCATGAATAAAAAAAACTTGTTTAGTTTTTTAAAAAAAGCATTTTT
>JAFNEN010005797.1:0-20709 GCA_019343175.1 Oedothorax gibbosus
TTCCGGCTTGTGTGCTTGATCAGAGACCCGCTTATGAAGCCTTCGTCAAGACAGACACAGGAACAATTTTTTACTGTCACAGAGAAAGGTATACACCCAGGGCGAAGGCGGGAATTGAACCCGCACCCGTTACAGCTCGCAGACTGCTAGCGTAATGGTCCAAACCACTCACCATCCGGGCCCCAATTCGTGATGATGGATGTTATAATTGCGATTTTGAAATTTAGCATTTTGCTTGTAATACATTTTCGAAGAACAACTACAATACTGTTTGCTTTTATGGAATTAAGTTTTTAGGTTTTATTATATACAAAATGAATCTATTTTTGTTATTTTTAACAAGACTTAATCGGATACTTTTCAAAGTCAAAATCATGATAAAACATTTCATATTTTTTAAGGATATTTTCACCTATCATATTGTAGTGTAAACACGAACAATACACGTAATAAAAAATAAAAATAAATAATACTATTATCTGAAACTAAACTAAACTTACTAGAATTTACAAGTCGTTTATCATCTAAGAAATCCATCAATTCCAAAAATTCCTAAGCGATATTCAAGAATTTTCCTTGATCGTACTTCTATGTAAGCCCCGACTCAAAAATCCTATACTTTTGGGTAAGAGCCTGAATTGCTATCGAAGTTTGATGATTTCCTTGGAAACGTATAAAAAGATTTTATTGTAAAACTAACTGTATTCCGGGTCTCGTCTATATCAATTTAATTCTTAGAGAATATATTTTCTCTTTGTCATTTTTGTTCTAAAAATTTCTTTCTGTGGTTTTGATTTGTCTTAAAATGCTTTGATAAAGCTAAATTTTACCAAGTAAATATTAATTATTATTAATTTATCTTATATTTAAAATGATTTTATAAGTTTCAAACTACGAGAATTAAACACTCGTATGAAACACTACTCGTATAAAACACTACGTCATGGAAATTTTTACAGGATATTTAAATAATAACATTTGGGTATTAATTTTATACTTAAAAAAAACTATATTGAGATACATATAGTTAAAAAACTCGGTAAATTGCAAAGCTAGGTACAGTGCAATTTACCGATTGTTTTTTTCTTTGTTCTTCAATGTTAAAAATATTTTAATTAAAGTAATAATTTCTTAAAATTACTTAGGTCTTAAAAGCTAATAAACATTTTTTTATTTTATATTTATGCGAACGAACTAGTTTTGTAATAATTTGTTTTCACAAAACCTATTTTAAATTTGTTTTTTGGAAGTTTTATAAAAGAAAAATTCCTTTTGGTTAATTAAACGAACTATGCCTGTAAAATTTATCGTGAGTGTTCAGAATGTAAAAGTGATTTCGTTAAAATTTCATTTTTAGAAAAGTTTTACTTTTGTACCCTCCCTGTTTTTTTTCTTCTGCGGAGTGGGAAAACTAATTGTAAATTATATCACCAACATGGCGGTAAAAAAGTGTAAAGAAGACAGAATTTTCTTTAAAGCAATTTTTTTGTTTAATTTGAACGGACTTTTATTCAATTATTATAATATTTTAAGTAATGGAGTAACACTGGAACTTAAAAATCGTTTAGAAGTAAAATTACTAAAAAGTATTTTGCAAAAAATATAGAAATTATTGATATAAATGCAACCCTTTTTCTGCCTAATACACCTACCATACTTCAAACAGAATAATTTATGATTGTAGCCTTTGTGAACAAAATGATTAAAAAATAACAGTACTAGAGGCTTGAAGCGTACATAATGTCGTATGTCGATCTAAAGAATTTAGTTCTATTTATCTTCATCGAAGAGCCAATAATTTTTTTAAAGTTTAACAAACTTCCAAATACTTCTAGTTTAGAAACTGTTCGATTATTGAATAATTGGGAACAGAACAGATTCATATGCTAATGTATTCTGCTAAAAGACAAACGCGCTTCAATGTTTGAAATGAATGTCGATGTTATATTGATATTGTTTCGTTTTAATTAGCATCACATTCAAAAGCGAGCCAGGTGTTGATATTGATTGGTAGAAATCAACTGAATGACGATCGACAGAATGTCAGAAGTATTGAAATTGCGACAGAAAGTCCATAATTTTATCATGTTTGATGACGGTTGTTCTAAATTTTAGAAAACTTTGAATTGTTCATTCCTTGCATAAGCTTATATTTTCCAAATTTATTTTGTGTGGAGGAAATACCTGAATTAATGTTAAAAAACAACTTTACATATTTGAAACTATATACAATTAATACAATAGCTAACAAAATATTCTAAAATTTAACTCCTTAAATTTATTTTAGGATCCATAGATACTGTTTATGGAATGACTGCTGCTTATTTCACGCAAGATTCTCCAGAAGACAGCAGATGGTGGAATTATTTGCTACTCCAAACGTAGCTAATTTTTTCGAGAAAATAACTACTGTTAATAATACTGTGAGACATAACCTAATTTTATAGAAAGTCTGAGCTCATTTCAAACTTTGTGAAACTTTTACAATCAACAACATCTTTTTGTAAAATTTTAGAATATTATGATGTGGAGCTGTTGCGTTTATTGGATTAATATACAGAAACTTTGTGTGCTTTATATAGACGTGCTAGTAAAAATGGGATAAGAGAACTTGAAAGGGGTGTTTCACATCCCAGAACATAAGTCATATAAGAATTGAGAAAAGAATATGTAATTTTCGCATTTTTCATTCAAGGTGACCAGACGAAGTTAGACAGTGCTTGAACTTGACTCATTGTTTTAAAAGGAAGTTTGAAAATTTGAGTGTTTGCTTTCCTTGATGTGTAAAAACCTTTCTTGTGCAGGTGCATTCTGCAGGATTGAAAATTTATAAGTATATTAGATTTAAAAGTTAAAGACCCAGGAGGTTTGAATTGTAAAGAAAAAAAGACCCAGGAGGTTTTTTAAACCATTAATACCAAAATCAAATTTAAAAATATATTTATAAAAAAATTAACAAGTTAAATACTGAAATTTAAAATGCGCAAAGAAATAAATGTACACTTTGGGAAAATAAATGGTACTCAGAGGGTTAAGCAATTCAAAACTAAATACACAGAAGACTACTGGTTTAAGCTGTGGTGATTAGCACAAATGCACAATACTAGCTCTCGCAACTGACCTACTTTACAGCAGTCAGTTCGGTATTGGGCTCGCATGCAAGAGTTGCTGGGATGAAAGAGATGAAAACCGGGTATATCCGTACCCTTCATTGGTGAGTCGGGCGCGGCCCCATCTGTGGACGCATATCTGACAACCATCACGCAACCACAAAACCAAGTTCTGAACTTCTAAGCAGGCTCACAAAGACCTACACTGTTAAAAAAATTTCACCATGATATTGGTTCCTAGTAGCTGCAACGGCTGTTTGGTGAAATGTTTCACCTTTTTTTCGGTGTTTGGTTGAAAAATTTCTCATGTTTTTGTTTCTAATTTCAGAAAAATGGTTCAACCAAACACCGAAAAAAAGGTGAAACATTTCATCAAACAGCCGTTGCAGCTACTAGACACCAATATCATGGTGAAACCAAGCACAAAATTTTTAACAGTGTAAGACTCGAAGAAGGCAGCAAAAGTCTTGACGCACTCACTTCAGGCATTAACACCTAATCGTTTTTTCTCCCATTCATTACAACTTACTATACTACTATAATGCATATTACTTCTTTAACTTTTCAAGAACTCTTTTCCAACGAAAAGCAATTAAGCTCAATGCTGCATGGCGTTTTCCACCCAAACATCAGTGGTATTCCAGACAAGGTCCCGGCACTCTTCTTAACATCAAATGTGACAGAAGCTCACAGACCGCTTTGGCCAGGCTTGCAAGCGGGCACATAAAGTGTCTTTCCTTTGTGGATGAAGCCAAGACATTCTAAATCTGTAGCAAGTGCACTGCTGCTCAGGCGTCTCCCGATCAAATCCTGCAGTGTCTTGGGGTCGATAAGAAGGACTTAACATCAGACCATTTGACTGTCATTGAATTTTTGTCTGTCAACAATCTTTTGGAGCTCGTCTGACTACTGTCAGACGAGCTGAAGATTAGAAACAACAACAACATTACAAATAGAGTACGGTGGGGATCATCTCAAATAACCAATTAGAACGTGTAATAACTTCGTCGCAGACAGTTTTGTATTGGGCTAGCATGGAAACAGCACAGGGATCAAACTTTCGTCCCTAACCTCTTCCAAACAGGCGAAAAAAGCAAACCCCCACAATCTTTATCTATTATTAAACTTTCTCTAAACTTTATATCGTACTTTTCATATCAATGACAAAAAATAATAATTTAAAACATCTTAAATAGCTAAGAATGGTTATTAGATCATTTAGTTTAACTTATATCGCTACACAAACCTGGTTTCTTTTTCTTCAGGAATTAGCAAATTTAGGCATTTATTAATAATCTTTCGTGAAACTTTAAATATTTCATATTTATGTCACAAATATTCATTTATAACATCTTAAACAGCTAGGAATGGTTATTAGATTATTAAGTTTAACTTATATCGCTACACAAAGCTAGTTTTCTTTTTCCTTCAGGAATTAGCGGATTTTTGGCACCGCTTCGTTGTGTGGAATCCACACGACTTCCCCCGTCGTATCACCCGCTAATCCTTCTAAAAAGTGACACACCCACTCGTTCCAAGCTGTTATCAACAAAACGAACCGCGTTCAAAGAACTGTCGCGAGTGCCAACAACTTGTGACAAAGAGTAAAAGAAAGATAAAAAGCAACAGGAGAAGGTCGCGCACAACTAAAGGACTCGTTGATTCTTTTGCGTTAAATAATCATCGCACTAGAGCTACACAAGGGCTATTGCCGGCGCGTATCATAATTTAGAACCACAGTCAGGCTACGAGCCGACACCTGAGTAGTAGGCACCTAACGTAACTTGCAGGAGCGACATCATACGCAGCATCGGTATTTGAAGCATTATTACGTTACTGCAGCTATAAGGAGTAATGTTACACCGCAAATCGGAAGTTAACTTCTTATTATTTAACGTTACACCATCAATCTAAATGCATCTAGCCTGTCTTAGTCTTATGAAGAAACGTTTCATAATTTTTTCTTAGAGAATTTTTTCTTAAGAGAATTATACTTTACTATACTTTTAACTAATACCTTATAGCTATACTTGTCCTACCAACAAGACTGCGAAGGGTCAAATTTGTGTTTTTTTAATTGCCTCATTATCCATCACATACTTAATATTTCTTAAAGAATTCCGAAATATTTAAAACCTTTTTAACCGACATCAACAAAGCAAAATGCATTCCAAGGATTGCCATGCGTGCCAACAACTGTTACGGTTTGAAAGCAGCAAAAAATCCAAGATGGCGACCGGATCTGTCATTTCCCGCGCTCTGACAACTTGCAAACAGCGTATTTTTCGCATTCTGGCACGATAGTAGAACTTGGCAGGGAACACTCGGAATTGGAGCTCAGATGTTCCGCTAAATTATGCTTTAAGGAGGGTGACACGTTAAATTGTAAAGATATAGAATTTACTTTTTATGTGAATTTTTTTTAGAAAACATCGCACTCGATCTTGATATCTTTTAATTACACTGTTAAAAAATTTGGCGTAAATTGCACCGGAATCTTGGAACATTCTAGCTGCCACCACTATTTGGGGAGGGAATTCACCAATTTTATGGTAAAATCATAACTTTGATACATCGCTAAAGTGGTGAACAACGCTCCAAATAGAGGTGGCAGCTGGAAAGTTTCAGAATAACGGTGCAATCCTGTACCAAACTTTTTAGCAGTGTACAAGAACACAGCTTTACCCACTACTCAAACCACAAGCATGATAAATTTTGTTTATAGCCCTTTTTATATTACAACATTTGTGACTGAACGTAGTCTTGCACTTTGTGGAAGGTTACACGGCGTATTGTGAAAGGTTCCTTACAAAAATTGAGTATAGTAACTCTACACCTGTTAATTTTAAAATTCTAATAAAACAATTGAAAATTTCAATGTAATGATTTTCGATATTTTTCTCGAGCTAAACACAAAAAAAAACTATTTTTAACACAATTTATAATTTTACATGGTACTTCGTTTAATTATACTACAGCTTTAATTGAGTAACTATCGTGTATTTGTATAGCAACGTTCAAACGACTATTCTTAGTCTTCAATTATTTGTTATATTTTAAATAGTTTAATATACGACATATTATAACTTAACCCCCTCAAAATCTAATATTTTGTACCCCAATTAAACTTAATAACTTAAATTTACTTTTTCATATATCCTTAATATCACTTAGTACTTTAACATCCCAACCACACCCTGTCGGCAACAAACAGTCGCCTAGATCAATCGTTCCCACAGAAACTGTTTAGTCCATCACATTTTTAAGTTGATTTTTCAAACATTCTGATTACTCTGATTGGTCAGTGAAGCAGAGCTCGAGATTTGTCGCCATTTTTATGGGCATTCGATCACACTCTCTCGTCGACTGCAGTCAACAAACCAACCTTCTCCTAATGACTAGTTGCTAAATAAAAGATCTTTAATTACTCCGAAGTTTCCCTGTCGACTTATTTTACATATATGTATTTCAAAATATCCCACTTCAAATTTTGAAAGATTATCTAGAGAAGTAAACACGGCGACGGTTCATAAAATACTTATTTACATGAAATATTTAGAGAAAAGTCCACACAGTTACAAAACTTTTAAAGAAAGTTTCGAGAGTTTTAAATTCAAATAAGGATGTAACTGAAATGAAATCATTAATGATGTTCTCATGAGAAAGGAAATCTTCTAGTGTTATCACATTTCAAGGTTTTAGCTGATTGGGAAAAGGCAAAATTTCTAAAATATATTTAGGTATATTTCCTATATTAGATTATAATTTTCCGTTAATAAATGAGAATAATAAAAGTTATAGTTAAACTTTTTAACAGAAGTATTGGTAATAGTTTAAAGTTTATTAGCGCTTTGAATTAAAAATGTACTTAAAAAAATATTCCGGAAAAATTGCATTGTGTACAACAAATAATAATTCAATAAAATGTTCTTTCAAACAATCAGAAATTATCATAAGTAGACGCATAATAAATATTTTATTGAAGAATTTATTACTTATGTATTAAAAATAATTAATTGAAGTTTTACAAAGTGTTACACGTAATCTTTATACTTTATGTAAATTACTGCATAATGTACGAGTTTTTTTCTCGATGGGTGGTGGGGTAAGAAACAAAAAAAAATTTATATGCATATTAAAATAAACAGAAAACTTTTATTTTAAGCAAAAATTTCAATATCATATTTCATATATAATTCAATAATTTGATCAATTTTTCATCATTTAAAAACCATTTCAGAAGAAAAAAATAATGTATCCAATATATTATTTTCTGTCAACTACACAAACTCAAAATAAAATGTTACATTATTTGATCACTTAGAATACTTTAAATTTAATAAGCATTAAATTAAAAAAAATATTTTTCCGAACTTTTAATTTGAGAAAGACAGTCCAACATTCATTCAGTAAAATTAAAAAATACTTTTTCATAAAAGAAAAAAGGTTTTAACTACGAAACCCACTTAATGAAGATGGTAATTCCATTTTCGTTTTAAACCAAAACCTTTCAACTTCTTTAAAAGAAAAGCCTTACTATTTTTACTTTCCGGAAAAGTGACGTAAGTCCTATTCACTTTTTTTGTAAATCCAAAAATATTCCTATATACTGAGGTGATAAGGAGAACTTCGTACGTCAATATTGGACTTTTTCTCAATGTAGCTAACCAGCATATTTTGCATAATAAGTTGGTCTGTTTCTTTCATAAATGCTGCGAATATTATACAATTTAACTGATGGTGTTGTATGAATTCATCTCTTTTTTAAGGATTAAAAAATATGTTAAATTTCAATTTTTCTGACGAGTATTGTTGCCACAATATGAAAAATGAAAATTTTGAAAATTTTCTAACCGTTCTTATGAAATGCAATCGAATATCATTAAACAGTCTCATCCTACCTGTAAAAATCTTTTATGAAACTTGATGAACCGATTTTAAATCCAACGTTAAGGATTATTAACTTCCAGTGCTATCATGTAATGCCTAACATATCCTTAGTAATAAAAATAAAAAGTACCTGGGGCAATCGAGAAATAAACGCTTTCCATTCTGATGCTTATCCGCCATATTGATGGCGTCATATCAAAAAAGACTGAAATTACACGTCATTTATACACGTCATTTTATCAAAATTTTCAAGTATATCATAATTACACATCATTTTCAAGTATATTTATCATCAATCATTCAATCAATCAATCAATACATTCAATCATATATTATCACATCATTTTCAAGTGTACACGTCATTTTCTGATTTATCACCTTTGAAATATATTATAAACAATCATAATATATATCTAGTATATTCTAAAGTTTTGGATTCAGATCCAAAAGACCGTTTTTTTACCTGAAATGCAGAAAATAATCAATGTTAACTCTAAGTTAAAATTAGCTGAAATACTCAGACAAAAAGGAACTTTTAGATATGTTTTGTTTTTTAAAATTTTTTTCGCACGTTATATGATTCCCAGTGCACAACTACTCCGCACCAGGGCAAAGACGAAATAAAAAAGGGTCTAAGTCCTTATTATACAACAGTATTTGTGATGTTCTTTGTAAAATGCAATATGAAAGCCAAAGCATTCAATACATTAAATAAAAGGGGATCCCAAAACTACTCTTCCCCTGAAATTTGTAACCACTGCAGTTACGTCACTCTTGTGCGATACAATAAAATTCCTTTTAAACAAAGATTAGAGACACAGGATACTTTTGAAACCCACATTTGCAGTAAATTATCTTTTTTGAAAAAGTTCATGACAAACATATAAATGAAACAGAAAGAAAAATTTTCTGGGTTCCTTTCAATTGCTCTTAAGGAAGTTAGCATTAAAAAGTTAAATTTTATTATACTATATGATCAGAATTTTATTTAAATTGGTCGTTAGTTTTATTTGTATTCAAGATATTATATAGTACATTTTCTTTAAAATAGTTTAATTTAAACTTTTATCTCTTAATGTGATGTATGATAATTCTTCTTAACTTATCTATATTGTTACAGTCGTTTCACATTTTTGTTTAAAATATTTAATTTAAAATATTTTTTTTGATTTTCAAAAAAATATTTTATTTTTTATTTTTCTATATTCTTAGTTTCTTGAGTTAGTGAAAAGTTTAGATAATAATAAAAAAATCGATAGCAACCGTAATTCAAATTTGTACAAAAAATCACAATTCTGAAAAGCTTTAAAGTGTGTCAAATCCAGAAATGTGTTATGATCACCTAATGCCAAATACATTGATAATAATACACAAAAACAAACTAAAATAAACCCAAATCAGAAGAACTCAAATATCAACAAAATTTAGCATAGCAAAATAGCGCGAACGAAAATTATACATTCGTTAAAATTAACTTTAATTTCAGAACTTTCAATTTAAAAACATAAAAATTGAAAAGCATTAATGAACTAATGCGACTATAATTCAATTTACAATTTCCATTAAAAAAATAATTTATGTTTAAGTTTACAGTTTGGCGTGATAAAACGGGACGTTAAGATAGCTTAAAATTTGGCACAAAAAATTCCACTAAAAATATAAAGAAGAATAATACACTAATAACTATCGTTAACCTGAAATAGTAATTTATGTTCTTATTTTAAGAAAGATTTCTTAATGCATTTCAGCAAAAATGTATCCCAAGACACACCAAATAACAGTATACTATATTATTGAAACCGAAAGTGTTTTTTCGCATGCTTTTTCATTCTTGCGAAAAGTTAAAAATCGACATTGTTGCCAATTATCTTAAATTTAAATATTATTTAAGATGAATGCTTTTATTACAAATGGAATATCAAATTTAATACACTCATATACAATTTTTTGATAACCGTGAATATTTTATATCATAATTAAAAGTTTTGACAAAAATGTACATTGCTTGCAGAAACGCATTTGAACTAAGTTTTTGTAACAATTCATATAAAAAAATGTCACGTCTTTGATATAAAAATTGTTTTTGATGCATTTTCAGGCTGGTAGAAACAAATAATTTACGGAAAAGGTTTTTCAACGATTTTTTGAAGATTTTTTAAAATAAAAAATTTAAAGGTTTTCAATGAAAACTACCTTTAAGAGAGATTGTCAGTCCCATAGAGCTAATGCATTAGCTTTGGAATCACAAGTTCCGCACAAGTATTGCTTTGCCATGTTAGACTTTTTTCCCCAGGTATGGGAACCAACACAACATCGAAATGAAACACATTTGAAACGAAAATGTTATCTAGTTATGTAATTACATATTTTTGAAATTTTAAAATGCCAAAAATAAACGGCAGATGGCGACACTATTTTAAAACTTTATAAATTAATAATTAATAACCGGATGTTATATTCTTTTCACTTTTGCTTTAAATTGATGTTATGATGATTCTGATACCTGGTAAAAATGGGATAACATGACAAAGCAATTCTTTTGCAAAAGTTGTGATTTCAAAACTAATGCATTATCTCTATGAGACTGACAGTCCTCTTAAACTGGGATCTTTATAAATAGATTTTTTATCTTTATTTTCATCTTGCCAAAGGAGGTTTAATAGCAAGAAGTTTTATGTATTTTTAATTGCCTCGTTACTTGGTTGATACGCAATACATTTTTTTTTAAATTTCTGATGCTTATTTTAGTATGCAGCGTTTAGTATATCAGCGTTCATCTAATAATGTGATATCTAGCAGCTGCCTCCTTTGAACCGATCATGTTGGACAAAAAGAAAATAGTCTATAAATGAAGTCGTGACTGTGTGAAAAATTTAATTTGCCGTGGTGTGTGTGAAGTCTGGTGCCGCGTAAGATATCGGTAAGAAGTTGAGTTTGGGGCCCCAGCTCAGGTGTAGCTCGCCGTCAATTGCCCTCGTGTAGCTCCAGTGATAACTTAATTTCATCAATCAAACCAAAAGGCTTTTTTTGCTTGATATTTCTTGTAAAATAAACTTTGATTCAAAAATGAATTGTATTTTGGAAAAAAAATAGTCCAACTCAAAAAAATAAATTCACATTTTCCATCCATATATAAAAATTCTATGTTTGTTAAAGCATAATAAATGTGAGTAACATATTTCACATTTAATTAGAAATAACGCATCATAAATTTGAAAAGCCTATTTTTTATGTAAAAACACTAACTTTAAAAAGTTTTTTTAAACAGGCAACATAACGAGCTAAACGTAAAAAAATCCAAGATAATTTAGCGTCACCACCGTTATATAACCTGTCCAAAATCTCATTACGACACCATTTTACAGTCAACAACCCAAACGCAGCTTATTTCACCTCAGCAATCCTCCATCAAAGTATTTTCGAAAGAGGCAAAACCCTAAGCAGTGTGTGACAAGGAAATTCACCCACGTAGGCATTTTCATTTTGGTGAGTACTTTTCAAAAGAAATAATAGCCTTCGGAAATATATTTTTAATATCCTTCTCAATTGACTTCAATGACAGTTTTCAAAACAAATTCTTCTATTAGTAACATAAAGAAATACCATTTACTTTCCCCTCTTATTGTTATTGGTCATGGATAGTTTGTTACGAAATGAACTAAAGTCTAAATAAAACCTCAATAAAGGGTTTAAATAAAAACTACTTTTAGAATTACTTTATTAAAGCAAAATAGCAAAAGATAGAAAAAGATGCTCTTAATTTTATTGGATTTTTTTATTATGGCGTCATCTTCTGTAATTTTTTTAAATAAAAATAGTACTTCATATTCTGAGAAGACTACGTACGTATATTAAGTTACGTATACTCCTACGTATACGTACTACGTACGTATATTATTGTACTTTTGCAGAGCAAAGATTTAAGAGGGACTAGTTTTAAAATAGTGTCTCCATCTGCTGTATATTCTTGGGATTTTAAAACTTCAAAAATATATAATTAAATAACTAGCTAACATTTTCGTTTTAAATTTGTTTCATTTCGATGTTAAGATGATTCCCATACTTGGGGAAAAAGGGCTAACATGGCAACACAATACTTCTGCGGAAGTTGTGATTCCAAAACTAATGCATTAGCTCTATGGGACTGACAATCCCTCTTAAGTCTGCCACTACAGGCGCTCAAGCTTGAATCTCAAATTGGTTAACCCTTTGAGGAATAAGCGTTGTTCGTGTTATTTAGCCGCTTTACCAAATGACTACGTATGTATGTCGTAAGGATTGTATTTTAACTATAGTAGTTTGAGAAGTTTTTATCATTGTTTTTTTTCTACTGTGATAGTAATTTTTTCTAACCCCCGTCTAGATTGTTGACAAATAATTCTAAAATATTATTTTAGCTCAAAATTTTAGTTATATGCAAAAAAAAAAACACCTTTTACTCATTTTGCCGGTTTTTTTATTTGGATATTTAGAGAGTGAAATTAAGAACTTATGTAACTATAAAATAAAGTTTCCATCGACACTGTAAATCCCAAATGTGCTATTTTTACAGGAATAAAAATTGAAGAGCTTAGTGGAAGAACGTGCTAAGTGACATTTTTGAAAAATTTCAGATTTTTGTGTCAATGAACGTATTATTACACCCTTTAAAGATAACAAGTTTCCTTTTTTTCATAAACTTAAGCTGAAGTATATTTTTAACCGTATGCAAGTACCGTTTTTAACCTATTTAAGTGCAAACTAAAAACTTTAAAGCTCATTTTCTCGTTTTCACCTTTTTGTCACTTAGCACGTTCTTCCACTAAGCTCTTCAATTGTTAGCTACACTCTTAAAACAAAAGAGTGAAATTCACTCCTATAGGAGAAGTGCATTTTCGGCACCGGAAAGGAATGGAAATTAACTCAGACTGAGTTAAAACCGCTCGTTTTAAGAGTGTAGGACGCAAATTGTTTTCTTTTATTTCTTTTACCCACTCCGAAAAAGAGTGAAATTCACTCCTATAGGAGAAGTGCATTTTCGGCACGGAAAGGAGTGGAAATTAACTCAGACTGAATTAAAACCGCTCGTTTGTTTTAAGAGTGTAGTGTACCAGAAAAATACCGTATATTTATATAAGTACCGTATATTTTACATAGAAATGATGTTGTTATATTTTTAAGATTATTTTTGAATATTATTACACAATATTTTTTTTTAACCAGGCACATTGAAGGGAAAACAGTAGTTTACCACCTAGACAAGGAATCAAAGTGATGCGTGACAGGCGGAATACTGAAATATACTGCACGACCCTGAAACAAAAGACTGGTGGAATTCCGGAAATGAATCACGGATATCCCTATCTCCAGTCTACGCTCTCCCAACTTACCTATTTAGGCACACAGTTTCGACAAATATTTCACATGGTTGTGCGGTTTCCGTCTTTGTTATTGGTAAATAGCTTTGGTATATAAAAGATTTTTATTTCACAATGGATTTTTATTATGTATTATAAATTACATTATGACATTATAAATTTACATAAATAACAGATTTATCACCGCATTTTATGCAAAAAAATTAAAGACAAGTTAAAATCTTAAAATATTAAAACAAATATTAAAAGCGAAAAAAATTAAAACAAAAGTGATATGTTTTACAGAAATAACAACAAAATTTCAACCCTGTCGTTTATATGAACGCAGTGTTTTTTTATGCTAAGATGTCAAGCAATGTCTAGGAAGAGACTTAGGCTCCAGACAATTGTATTTCAGTGACACTTCTGTTTATGTGGAGAGCGCTTCAGGTTTTTCACGCTGTTGCTGTTATTGGAATAGCGTAGAATTATTCTAACTTCCTCACGTGTTTAGTAGCTAATGTGCATTTTTTTTAAATCGGATTTATTATTAAAAAAATTATATGCATGGAAAAGGTTAGGCGTTTGAGTTTTTTTTATAAAATAGTAGCGTTTATTAAAGAATTGGAATGATATGGGTTCTAACCAATTTTGTAAAATATTTTTTGATTTTTAAACCCTTAAACCATTGTTACTTTTGAAATACACCAGTAGCGTTAAAATTGTGTTATATCGTAAATTTCATAAATATATAATAAGCTGTTTTCATACAATAATGAATAACCTTATCGAAATATGCAATAACCAGCTTAGTATATAGGTGACTGAAAGCCACAGCCGCAATGTTACGAAAACTTTTTTAAATCTTATATCCATTTTCCAGAAATAGTGTTCGTTAATTTTTATTAGGTGCTGTAAACTAAACGAACAGCTGCATCAGCGCGATCTTTATCCCAGACACTTTACTCAATGTATGCATGGTTAAATATTAATAAACATGGTTGAGGACTCAACCAGGACTCTTCCTTCCTTGTGACCGGCAATCCAACACCCGTCTGTCCCGACTAGCCACTGGACACTTAAAAAGCCTTACATATTCTGGGGGTGGCAAAAGTTTTCCTCTTTGCCCTAAATGCCAAAAAGAACAGGCATCACCTCAGCACATCTTGGACTGGACTGGGAAGACATTTACAACTGTCCACTTCTGGTGTCAGACTTCATTCTTGTCAACGGATTCACTGATATTGTCTGACTTCATCAGACAAACGGGAGATTAGAAACAACAACAAACATGGTTAAGAGTTTTAATGTTACTGGAAATTAATTTTAAAAGTTAAGGAAGGTAAATAGATGAAGAGTGAATAAGTAGTAGTCTCCATTGTGAAATTTAATAAATAGTGTCTGTTATTTCTTCTTTTACTTATAAATAACTAGTTACATAAAAATAGCCATTTACTTATAAATAACCATTTGCTTATAAATAACCATTTACTTATAAATAACCTTTTACTTATAAATAACCATTTACTTATAAATAAATGACCATTTATAAATAACCCTTTATCTTACAAGAAAAGAGGTTCACGGTGTAAAAATTTGTAGCATAAGCAATGGTTTCTTTTCTTTGTCGATGTATACATTTGATTTAAAGAAAAATGATGCAATGCTTTGATATAACCTCCTAAAATAGATGATCCAAGCTTACAATATACAATCTTACGGAACAAATAAAAGCTAGAACCAATCGTATTTTAAAAGTATTGTTTAAATACTATATATGGTGGGGTGTAGGTACACATAGATTCCGGCTTGTGTGCTTGACCAGAGACCCGCTTATAAGCCTTCGTCCAGTAAGACAGACACAAAAAGAATTTTTACTGTCACAGAGAAAGGAAGTACACCTAGGGTGAAGGCGGAAATTGAACCCGCACCCTTTACAACGCGCAGACTGCTATCGTATTGGTCTGCGATTCAAACCACTTGGCCATCCGAACCCCATACAACATATAAAATATTAAAAATCTAAAAAGTGTGGAGTATTATAGACAACAATGGCACACATGTATTATATTTTTAATCGGTTATACAATAAAAATTGTTTTGATACATGTGTTTTTACTTAATGACCGTCAAAATATGTATCTGTACGATTTTGTTACAGGCTAACAAATAATATCTAAAACTAAACAAATAACTCATTTAAAAATAAATTAATTCATATTAAAAATGGCAAAAGTCAATAAATGTGCTCTTCTCTTCGACTCCATATTATCCTACAATTATAAAATTTTAAGCGTAATTTTAAAAGTAAAATAAAATTTGGTTTAACTACTCCTATACTCGAAATCTTATCTTCAAAATACGTTTTCCATTTTAAACTCTCCACTTATTATCTAACAAGATATGTAATTAAAGATTCGTTTTGAAACTTTCCGCCTCAGAGATTATCCCGCCAAAACGTAGAAAAGTATCATAAAGTTTAACGAGTGAGTTTTACAAGATGTTTACACGCTTCCTTATGTAAACACATCTCTTCCAAACTTACTGTTGCTGCAAGCATTTCTACATTTTCAAACTAAAACTTGCGATTGTCTGGTACTACAGATTACACTGTTATAGAGTTTTCAAAAATTTCGCGCTTTAAATTTGAACGTATTAGTTGGAAAGTTTTAGTGTGACTTTTAACAAGCGACTCATCCAGTTAAATTTCTGCTCGTTACATTTTAACAGCGAAGATTATCTATAAACTAACTGGATAGATACCTAAAGAGTTTATTTAGGGAAAAATAGTTGCTAAGTAATAGCTGATACTTAAGGGAAAATAGTTGATACTTAAGAGAAAATAGTTGATACTTAAGAGAAAATAGTTGATACAAAATATGGAGTAGGAAATTATCCTTTATTGCAAATAATAACTTTACCTCCTTACAAATCAGTCAACTTTATTATCTATTTAATAAATAATAATCCCATTAAAAATATAAAATAATGAATATTATTATTCAGAAAGTTTGTCTCGTTTGTATCCAATTACAAATACTTGAAAATTCATAATATTTTTTTAAACATAAATTTTTGAAATTTATCCTTTAACTTTACTTTTTCCTAAACAACCAATCAAACTGCAATAAAACTAGAGAATTAGGTAAATATAATTTTTGTTGTACAATTATTTTGATTGTCTACATATATAAACTCTTTTAAAAATTTGACAGTTATTTATCTTATTACTTCTTGTTTCGAATAGTATAATAAGTAGTAAAGCGGCTTTGCCTTTATACATACCCATCGGTGCACCAATTTAAAGTGTAGTAAAAATAGGATACTTACACGTATAACCTATAAAGTTGTTTTATTTTCAGCAAATTCGTTTGTTTTTACGACTTTTTATTTGAAAGTTTACAAACTTTTCGAATTAAGCGTTAACATTTTTATCGCTGAGAATTGAGGATTAGATCGAAATACTTGTCTCCAGAAAATAAACCAATTTTTAATGCTATATTTTGGGCAGGTAGTAGCATTCTAAAAATTTCTTACTGTAGTTCATTGCTTTGGGGAATTTTTACAATTAACGTTAAACTATAAAAAAAAACAGCATTTTTTAATATAAAAATTATTTTTTTCTTGCTTCAATATTTTACACAAAAAGTTATGCTGGATTAAGAAAATATTACTTATAGAACTTAGCTCGTTGTTTTTAATAAAATTGTATCTACAAAATAGATTTTGTCATGGCAGTTTGCTCTAATTTTTTTTACATGTATGTCTTTAACAGAGTAAATATACATTTATATTATTACAAATTAAATAACAATAAACAGTTAAACCTATATTACTAACCTCATATTAAAGATAGGGAAATATCTATGAAATTTTAAGCTTATAGTTTATCAATAAGGTAAATTTTTTTTAACTATTAACGTTCACCCATGATCGGTATTTTGAGGCTAACTACGGGAAAACTGCTTGTGATTCGGGAAGTATACCGGTTGTAGCGGAAATTACTACCGCTTTTTATTTCAGTTAAATCCAGCATTTTCTTACTTGAATAGTTCCGTTTACTGCTGGTTGCAATCTCGAAGAATAAGCAGAACCTCTCCATTATGTAACAGGTACACCGCTGTGGGATTTATTTCAAAGTCAACCAAACTTCCACAACAATCCGAAACCTTTGACTTTCCGGAGATCTTATGCTTTGGATTAGCAAGTTTTGACTGTGGGTAGAACATATTTTTGTTGAATTTTAAAACAAATACATTTGTAGGTTGAAAATACATTGGTAGGTATTGAAAATTATCAAAACAATTATTCGATAAATAATCTGCCTTTATTGCTGTTAGTTCCGTAATATTCGAACATTGGCCTCAAACCTGAACATTTTCCTTTTTCCTTACTATAAAAACACAAATTTTCGCAATACATTACTTCCATGAAACCTTCACAGACGTTTCCAATATATCCTTATCTAGATATTCTAAACAACCATCACATATGACAACTCCAAAACACGTAAACATACTACATACACGAAGTGGAACATTTCAAACAAGCCATTCCAAGAAGACATTCTAGGAAATGAACCGCGATATTTCTGTAGCTCCTCTCACTTCAAAGTGCCACTTACCACCTACCCGCATTCACAGAGCGGACGCCGAACACTCCGTTCCATTTCAAATAGAACATTAAAAAACGTTCCATATCGATGCAGAACGTCGATTCTACAAGTTGACATCATTCGCCGAGCTTTTGTGTACGTTTGCGAGCGAAGTTCCACATCAGAATGGGCGCAATCAAGCCTTTGAGTTAGTGTATGCGGACACGTACAGCTGGGGAAAAAAAAACGATCCACCCTTCGTTTTTCGGCTGCTATTGATCAGGAAATTTTGTGAAAGGGGTCATTTTTCAGGAAATAGCGTAAAGAATTCAGAACTGGCAACCAAAATTGTATAAGGGGTCGTCTACATATTAAAATGAGTACCAACTTGAAAATTCCAATAGCAACACCCAATTTTTTTTATATAAAAATGTTTATCATCTTCAAAATACCCCAGATCCAAATTTTTTTTATTAATTTGCATATTTGTTGAGATATAAGCATTCGAAGTTGAAGGCCCATAATGTTAAAAAAGTTTCACAAACTTTTATTTATACCTCCACAAATAAAATGAATTAAACCAACAATTTTTTTTTCATTATATACTTCATAATCTTCCAAAAACAAATCACACAAGTTTTTTCATCAATTTTTAATTTTTATTATTTTTTATTTAAATTTAAATAAGAAAAATAAATTATGAATAGCAACCCAATTTTTTGTTACATAAATCGATAAAGTAGATCAAGTAGAACCAAAATCCCGAATTTTTTAATTCAACAACAATTATTTGCCGAGTTATTGTAAAAATACTGAAAAAAACGAATTTTAGGGAGCGTGTAAAAAATTACTTAGCAAATTGGATCCTAATTTGCATTATCGTTTGGTGGTTGAAAAGCGTTTTTGGTAAATGTTTATTCAAATTATTGATGACTGTCAAATGTCTAAAAATCTTTTCTTGTTTCAAGTGCATACAATGTATTTTGTTTGTATAATTAACATTAAATTATATCGATTACTATGTTTTTGAATGTATGTTATTTCCAATATTATTTATAATTATTTTATTATAAAATTTCCAATAATATGTTATTTCCTCGATTTTTTTTAATTATTAGAGATTACTTATTTATTTAGTTATTTAGTCAGTTAGTTATTTAGTCAGTTAGTCAGTCCGTTAGTTAGTCAGTCAGTCGGTTAGTTAGTTAGTCAGTCGGTTAGTTAGTCGGTCAGTTAATTAGTCAGTCCGTTAGTTAGTCAGTCAGTAAGTTAGTCAGTCAGTCAGTTAGTCAGTCAGTAAGTTAGTCAGTCAGTTAGTCAGTCAGTCAGTTAGTCAGTCAGTTAGTCAGTTAGTCCGTTAGTTAGCCAGTCAGTCAATTAGTTAGTCAGTGAGTCAGTCAATTCACTGACTAACTAATTGAAAGTCAGTTAGACTAAGTTAGTCAGTCTGGACTAACTAAAGGAGTGACTAACTAACGGAGTGATTAATTGACTGACTGACTTACTAACTAACGGACTGACTAACTGACTAACTAACTGACTGACTAACGGACTAACTAACGGACTGACTGACTGACTAACTAACTGACTGATTAACTAACTGACTAATTAACTGACTGATAACTGACTGATAACTGACTGATAACTGACTGACTAACTTACTGACTGACTGACTGACTAACTGACTGGCTAACTAACTAACTGACTGACTAACTAACTGACTAACTAACTGACTAACTAACTGACTAACTAACTGATTAAATAACTGACTAAATAACTAAATAAAAAAATAATCTCTAATATTTAAAAAAAATCGAGAAATGGACAAAATCTGTTTTCGGGATTTAGACCCATTCGGGATTTTGACTCATTTGGGATTTCGGCTTGTCGGAATTTTGGTTTGTCGGGATTTCGGCTGTCGGGATATGTCCCAGACCCAGTGTGCCGAATTTTAAACCAACCTTTTGTAGCAATATGAATGAAACAAAAATTTGCATAAAATGTAAAACATAAATGTAATAATTATGTTTGTCTATCTGATTGTAACTAATCGCATTTGAAAATATGTTCGTTATAAATAATCGTATATGTGACTTAATTTAAATTATAACTTTTTCTCGTCTACCCTTTATTTTATTTCTGAATTTTAAAATCCAAAATTTAAAAAAAAAAGTTAAAAACATAAAAAAAATCACAATATTAGGGAAGAAGGTTTAATTCTAGCATCTTTTGGCGAGATTATGGAACCCTTTTTTTTTTAGATTGTCGTTTTTTTGAAAAAAAAACCCCAAATATTCCTTTATCAAATTTTGGAGATTTCCCCCCAAAAAGAACTGAAAATTTTTAATGCTTTAATATCTCAGAAATAATGCCAAAAAAAAAAATTCTTTTTTTTACCGGGGTATTTGAAAATTGCTGAATATTTTATGTAAAAAAAAATTTTGGGTGTTCCATTGGAATTTTCAAAGTTGGGGACTCATTTTTTTAATATTAGACGACCCCTTATACAATTTTTTTTTTGCCAGTTCTTTTAATTTCCTTACGCTTATTCCTGAAAAATGGACAAAACCCCAAAAAATTCCTTGCCAATAGCAGCCCAAATATGAAGGGGGATCGTTTTTTTTTTTTTTTCCCCCCTGTCCCCTTGGTTCTTTTTAAAATTTTTTTTATTTTTTTAAAAAGCCATAATGCGAAACGGTTTTTTAGTGCAGAATTATTCATCATAATAATAAAAAGAAAAAAATTGTCTGTGTGCTGTTTGTTTCGGAATGTTAAAAGA
>JAFNEN010005808.1:0-18072 GCA_019343175.1 Oedothorax gibbosus
ATAAAAAGCTTTATCTCTCATACAAAACATGCAGTTTTCCTGCTGAAATTTATTTGCGGAATTTTTCAGCACGCGACCCATATAAATACTGCAGGTTAAATGCTGAAAATATTTCCCTTCATAAAACCTTCATTTCTCTTCAAAAAACCTGCATTTCTGCATTTTCCATGCAGGTTTTTTGCTGATTTTTTTAGCTGGGAACGATTAATGTAACTGTAAGTGGGACCGTTTTATTAATACAGTTCCTCTTTTTTTTATTAAAATTGCATGTTTTGATTAACAATTTTGGTCTTGTGCTTTCAGAGAGCCACATCAAGAGAAAAATCCAAGTATAGGTTTCACATTACTAAAAGCTTTCTGGCCTTACGTTACTGCATTATTGTCTTGGAGTTAACGTTTTTAACTTGTCTAATGCTACCACCTCTATTCTAGAGTAAGTTTTTGTATTCAATAAATTCCTCCACCAAAATGTTTATTTAATGTGTATATTTACTTTTAAAAAAATATCTTTAATATTTCTTTTCGACAAAGATACGTAATTTATGATGTTACTGTAGTCGTATCATTGTACTATTATTAAATAAAGATACATCACATTGAACACTTAACATCAACTGCAATGTATCCCAGCTATTTTAAGCAGCTCTCTGTGTTGGACCCCTGAATTTAGTTTGTTTAAAAAACCAACGGATTAATTTTTATAAAATAGTAGTTATTGCAGAAAAATTATAAAGAGGATGGAAAATTATATAATTGTGTAGTTTTTAAGTTAAAATCAATTCAAATAACTAATCCTATTAGGAATGTTAGAATATTCGAAGACACAGTTAGTGAATTTTCTTACTTAAATTCGCCACCTATTTAAAAATGAACAACAGGTTTTACCGAGTACCCAAAATAAATATAAGTAAGCAATAACATGAACATTATTTTATTTTATATATGACTAAACAAAGTATATAATTCATTCAAACGAGGAATATTGAAAATTACCATTAAAATGCGTAGAAAAAATATCCACAATTACTTTATTTAACTATAAATAGTGTAATCAATTTTTAAGTTTGGTTCAGTTAAACAACAAAAATTGTTTTTTTTTACTAACGTACTTATGTTTCCCGTCGTATCATTGACTTCTCGTTAATGACTTATATTCCTGGCGAGGATACTTTACGTCGGTCTCCTCTTCGTTGTTGATTGTTTAGGGAAGATTATAAACAACAATCTACTTTATTATGAAGGAGCAACCTGCGTACAGTTTCAAGTCGCTATCATGGAACGATATTCAGAAAAGTAAGAGAACTTTTAGCGGATTTATTAAGGTTTCAGTTCAGCTACAAGTATTTATAAATAATTTTTTTAGGTATTCATAATACCTGTAATATCGAATTTTTACTTTAAGTTACCTAATATGAAATGTAAGGTAATGAAAGTATCACGATGTGATCGAAATTACAAAATGGAAATTTTGTGTTTTCTACTCGTTTTGAAGGCAATTTACAGTTACTTAAAAGTATTTTTAAAAATGTGCAATTGATGATTATTAAAAATTTATGAAAATCTGTTTATCGTTTAAATTCTAAATATATAGATATTATTAGTATCATAATCACATAGTAAAAGTTCCTGATAAAGAAATTTAACGAAAATATTTGGATTAAAAATGGAAATTTTGTGTTTTCTACTCGTTTTGAAGGCAATTTACAGTTACTTAAAAAGTATTATTAAAATGTGCAATTGATGAAAAGTTCCTGATAAAAAAATTTAACGAAAATATTTGGATTAAAAATGGAAATTTTGTGTTTTCTACTCGTTTTGAAGGCAATTTACAGTTACTTAAAAAGTATTATTAAAATGTGCAATTGATGATTATTAAAAATTTATGAAAATCTGTTTATCGTTTAAAATTCTAAATATATAGATATTATATAGTATCATAATCACATAGTAAAAATTCCTGATAAAAATTTTTAACGAAAATATTTGGATTGAAAATATAATATTTAAACAAATAATATTAATAAAATTATAATTTTTTATTTGAAATTTTTTCATTAATTAAATTTGAAATTAAATATTTAATTAAAACTAATTAATTTAATTTGAAATTAAATTAATTAGTTTAGTTTTAAAATTTACGGTATTTAGCAAAGCTAATTTTAAAACTGTAAATTAGTAATTTATTTATAATTTAAAATCACTTCTATTTACAACTTATTCTGCATGTCGAAATAAAATATCTACAAAGTTTCATAAATAATTCGAAAATACTCTACACACAAAGCTAAAAAATGTGTTTTGTGTTTGAACTTTATCTCCTCAATATAATTGTGTGCCTATTTTGCGGGACTTCTTAAATTAAGGATGCTGGATTCGGAATTAAATGCATTGTACATTGTATTGAATTGAATGATTGTACTGTTTTGTACAAATTTATTGTACAAAACAGTACAATCTTTCAATTTTCTAATAAAGAATTTTATCTATTAAGTCTGTAAAGAACCTTTATTTCAACAAAAAAAAAAAATCACCTCAAAATCAACCTTTAATCGAATTTATCAACCTTCTTAATTATTTACCACCTGATTCCAATATATTTTTGATAATCGTTAAATTCATTATTATTTCTAGGTATATAGTCTTGTGTATGTACGTGTTTGTGTTTTTTTGCTTTGCGTGTATGTTTCTCCTGTCATGTAACTGTATTTTATCTGTATGACAGTGAAAGGGGTCCTGTATGGTATAGATCTCTATACAATTCCAATGGAGAAACTTTGGCCCCTGTTTTTAAATAAAGTTGTACGACATGTACTCACGAAAGTTACCAAAAAATACTGAGTAACGTTATTTTGCCATTAAAATAATTAATAAGTATAATTTTAAATACATTAAATAGTTATAATTAAAACAATAAAATTGTTTAGATATTTACATGCCGTTAGTGCTGCCATCTGTAATTTGTGAGTAATTACTAAATTTTTTTAATTATAACTAATTAATATCTTTAAAATTATACTTATTAATTATTTTAATGGCAAAAATGGCAAGTTTTCGTGAGTACATGTCGTATACTTTATTTATAAATAGGGGCCAAAGTTTCCCCATTGGAATTGTATAAAGATCTGTTACCATACAAGACCCTTAAATAAACAAATAATTCCCCATTACTTTCTTTTAGAATTTGCAAGTAGCGATGTCTGCGAGGAAAGACTTCCCCAGTGGCAATTTAATGAACCTTTTATCTGTGGATGTCAAAAGGCTCCAGGGGTTCACAATTCAAGCTGCCACATTAGTTTCAGCCCCGCTAAAAATTTTCATCATCATATTTATCCTGTGGCAATATTTGGGTCCTTCCACTTTAGCTGGAGTCGCAATGATAGTTGTTTTACTTCCTATCAGTTACTACTTATCAATTATTGGTGAAAGGTTCTCGGTGAGTCCTCCATTTCATACATACTTGAAGAGTACAGGGAAAAACACCTTGATTGACGAGGAATCTTCCCATATTTAGGGGGGCTGGGGAGCCCATTCGGTTACGGCGTTCGCCTTGCATGCAGAAGGTCCCAGGTTCGGGTCCGGGCGTCTACAAGACAACTGCTGACCTATAAACGGCCCGTGCAACCAAAATTGTCCGACGAATAATACCCCGTGTAGAGGGAGTGCACATTAAATATACTCCCAAGTCCCATCGCTGCGTACGATGTCGCCCTTAACGGTTGCGTTGGGTGCCTACTCAGGTGTCAGCTCGTCACATGACTGTGGTTCTAAATTATGACGCCCGTCGCCAATAGTCCTCGTGTAGCTCTAGTGCGACGATAATTCAAACTAAACTAAATTACGACTCCGTTTCCAATAGCACTTGTGTGTAGCTTTAATGCGACGATAATTGAAGAGCTTAGTGGAAGAACGTGCTAAGTGACATTTTTGAAAAAATTGAGATTTTTGGGTCAATGAACAACTTACTAACTTGTTTAACGGTAACAAGTTTCCACTTTTCCATAAACTTTAAGTTTAGTATATCTTTTAAAGGGTTTTGTAAGTTCCGTTTTAACGTATCTAAGTACAAGCGAAAAACTTCAAAGCTCATTTTTTTCGTTTTCAACCTTTTTGTTCACTTAGCACGTTTCTTCCACTAAGTCTAATTAAAAACTAACCCTAACCCATACTACTGGATAGGAATACTTACCCAAGTTAAATTTTCAAACTAACCTACTCGTATTCAGGTTGCTTGGTCGACATTGGCGACAGGAAACCGATTTATCCCTCGGTTCTTCTTTCGCGGTACAAAGGTGTGACACTCGTGTACAGAAGATCCACTGATCTTCTGTCTCTCCGTAAATCAGGGATGCCGCTAGAGAAAAACTGATGATTTTGCGGTTTCCTTCACCATTTCGATGATGACTCGCTTTTGTTACGAAAGAGGCCTGATACAGACCGATTGCTGTGCAATGAAGTTTTTTTTTACCGTGTACTCTTCAATGATGATGTACAGTAGATTACTTATGAAAGGATTGGAAAAAAATAAAAATCCGAAATTTTGGAAAAAAATCATCGATCAAATTAAAGCTCATAAAATTGACTTAAAAAATTATATATTACGCTACTCTTTTAACCCTTATTCTCATAAAGTAGCATATATGCTACCTGGGATTTTCCCCTACTTTCTGTTTGTTAAGTGACGTCAGCGAATATGTTGCATTGTTATTTGTTAGAAGAACAGTATAGAAGCTTCGTTCAGAGTGAAAGAATGTACAAAGTTGAAATTATTTTTGTTTTAGAGGAAGGTAACTTGTTGGGTTATTGTGTTTGTGCATCATGTCTCCTCGTCTGTACAAGGAAAGTTCATTGAATTATTTTTCATATTAGTTTTTTTTTACTTTGAAAAATATTTTTCACATTTCTTATGTTCTGTAGTTTTAAAAAAATGCTTACGTTGTTGGATTACCACTGTTTTTGGAAAGAATACAAGCTAAAAACTGAAGCTTGCATATATGCTACCTTTTATAAAACTCTAATTAATTACTGCACTAATTATTTTAGAAAGGTTATGACACTAAATAATCTTTATTTTAGCTGTAAAAACAGAAAAAAATTGAAAATTAGAAAAATGTAAAAAAAATCGATGATCATGAAAATAAGGATTAATATAATAAAACATATATTGTTGACTTTTAAAATAACAAAAACATAAGGAATGCTTAATGATTTTTTTTCCATTTTTGATGTAACCACAACTCCCGACATGATATCTTTCTACTTTTCATAGACTACCTTTAATGAAGTATTTTTATAACATATATTCTTTACAATTTTTTTTTAAATTTACCTTCCAAATTTTTCAACATTTTTCACAAATTTTCCTCAGAAAAATTATTTTGTTAAGAAAATTTCATTAATAAATATGATATTAGAGTTCGTCCAATTTTTTCCAATAGTACCTCAAACAACTTTGTAAACCCCATAGAACTTATTTTTCGAAGTTTTTTAACTCATCAAGTAACCTTTATTTGTTAGTTTGCTAAAACCGAATGTTAAAATACAAATTACACCAATATCTTGCACATTTATAAAGCCATATTGAAAAGTTTTAATTTAATAAAAAAAATAAGACTTTTATGTTTTAACCTTGTATAACTTCAATATTTTTATAAAAACCACTTTTACTTTTTACTTTATTCAATGCCCATTCTTGGCCTCTCGGCCATTTGACGCCGAGCCTCCCAATAAGGACAGACGACGTCATCAGTGGGATGTTGGGAAAGTCCAGTGCCATGCATTAGGTGGTCACCATCCATTCTAACATGGCCGCAGAGATGGCCAGTCTCATCAGCAGCCAAGGCGATTCGGTGTAGGTAGACCCCCAAGAAGTCATATCCGGTGGAGAGGCGAAAGCGGACAACAGCCTCGGCTCTCTCAAGGTGTCTCGGGATAGGGCCGAAAGTGGCGAGGGCTTCCCAAGACTCGTCTCTTTGGGCCGCAAGAGAAGACTTGCTGACATGGATGTTGATTAGATGCTTCGCCCTACTAAGCGTCAAGGGGACCTCTGCTTCAGCACATTCAGTCCCTAGTCTAGCGTTTTTGTCAGCTTTTTCGTTGCCAGGGATTGCGACTTGGCTTGGTACAAAATGGAGAATCACAAATAAAAACCAGAAAAGGGTGACATTTGAATTGCAATTGTGCATTGAGACATTTAAAAAAAGATCAAACATTTAAACATCAAAAACAATATGAAGAAATGTATTAGTATTAAAAAGATTTTTGAAAAAAAAATGCTCTATCTTAATTTTTTTACTTTTTTTTTATCTATTTACAGAACAAGCAGATGACGAGTAAAGACTTACGTATAAAGCATTTGAATGAAATTTTAAATGGGATAAAGGTAAAGACTATTTTGATAATTAATTTTTAAATAACTTTACATTAAATTGGTTATATTTCAAGAAAAATATAGTTTAGCCCTTTCACACAGTCCAAACTTTTAATTTTTTAAACTGCAAAAATCTAAAATTTGTGAAATATACTCATTATGCATCCAGAATGAAATGATAAAAATCTTAATTTTTAAACTAAATTTAGGGGGGGGGGGGAATTGGAATCATAACTTTTGAATAAATTATAACGATAATTTTTCGAAACTTTATTTGTTAAAAATAGTTCAAATTCAATCTTTAAAAATTTAAAAATGCAAGCATGAAAAATTCAGGGCCAATTTATTTAATAAAATTGTTTCAAAATGAATTTTATTTTTACCATGTTTTTCATATTTTCATTTAATAAAATTGTTTTTTTTTTTATAATATCGTGCAAAAAAAACTAAACTTTTTCAAATCAATAATAGTGGCAAAAGTGAAGCTTTTAACGAAATCGTGTTTCAAAGTTACTTTTACGCATTAGTGCGAAGTAAATAAGAGCATCTGATTGGTGTAAAATTGTTTATTTGAGCATGATTCTTTATTTAGCGTCTTATTTCCAATGCCAATCTAAGAAATACTTTTTGCACGTGATTTTAAAATAATGATTACTATAAATAATCACCTTCAAATCATTTGAACGTGATAATAAAATAATTAATAAGCTAATCAATAAATGCCAATTTAATAAATACTTTTTTTGCACGTTATTATAAAAAATAGTGTATGACAACACGTTGAAAATAGCCTTTTTTAAACTCGTGAATTTATTCAACTCGTTTAAAAAAGCCTTACTTTTTACACTAGTTGCATAAATAACTATTACTTAACTACAATGAACATTATTTAATTCTTCAAAAGACATGATTCTTCCATCTAACGATACAAAAAGAAATTGTAACTTTGTAGAAAAATGTCTGCAGAATTTAACAAAAATTATTTGAAATAAAGCGCGAATTTATCTTAGTGAGAAATAAAGTCGCAAGTTTGATGTTTCCAAACAGAATCATTGGGAGTGAAAGGGTTAAACTTATTCATTGCTTCAAATTTTAATATGAATATATATCAGGTAAAAAGTGCTTTTGCGCCCCCAGCGGAAAAACTCTTAACTTCCACATAAAAATGAACTAATGCAAAAGAGAACTGAAAAAAGTTAAACTATTTGCTATTATTCTATTAAAAATACATTCATTTATGCTTCTAATTGACACTTAAATTTGAATCAAAAATTTTCTAGTTACATTCATATTTTCTTTTCGTTTCAGATTCTAAAGCTGTACGCTTGGGAAATACCTTTCGGCGCCAAAGTTTCAGAAGCAAGAAAAGCCGAAATTAAATGGATTCGTCACTCTTTACTTTGTTTTGTGGTGACAACGTTTGTGTACTACTGTGCTCCCTTTTTGGTATGTTCTAGAAATGCTTTACTTTATTGTTAAAATTTGCTATATTGTGAAAATATATTAGTTAAAAATTTGTAATGTGTGTGTATTGTAAACTGGTGGCAGCCATAATGTCGCCAATTTTATGGAGTGAACTAAACTTTATAAAGTAACGGAACGCAAATGGAGTGTACAGGGGAAAAACCCATCCATCGGCAGGGAATCTGTCTGTATTGAAATCTGCTTGTGGTGATCGGAAACTGGTTTTTCCCTTGGTTCTTCTTCTGCGGTTCAAGCGTCAGACTATGTGTCTGGCGTTAATTTTGATCATAGATATAGTAAACCCGTGCGCCGATTGATAAAAACCAAAGCAAAACTGGTTTCTTCACATTAGTTTAGGCTTGACTTCGCCAAGCAGACCTTATGCAGACAGATTACTATGCAATGAAGGGGTTCTTCCCCTGTCCTCTTCAAATAAATGTGCTCCTTTTTTGTGATAGAACGTTACTTCATAAATTAGGTGTAACGTTACTACATAAAACTGGAGTAGCAGTTACACCAAATTTATATAATGCTGGATTCAGTACTATTGTACAGGGTGGCGCAAATAAAAGCTAGGAAGTAGGTATAAGATAGAAATGCTAACAATGCAAAAACAGGTTTGCCAAGAAACCAATAATCGCTTCAATATTTACCACAAATAACGCTTGGGGAATTATTTAACGGTTCATTTTCAGGTTTATTTGGAGAATTTTTCCTTATAATCGTTGTTATATGCCGGTCACTTGAGTTCAGAGTTGGGTTGATTTGCTACGATTCTAATTCTTTTATTGATAACTACATTTCCTTTTTTTGATATTCGGACATATTTCAGAATATTTGTAAACTTTTTCAAAACACATTATGTCTGACTCAATTTTGTAACGAATCGTTGCATAACACTCTTTTGCGGTACTTTGACACCTTTAACCATCTGAGGGATAAGCAAATTGGCTGAAGTGTAAACTTGTTTTCACTGCAGGATATTTAAATTAAAATTTTTAATTGCAAAATTTAATTTCTTAAATTTTTAAAATATTATATTTCTGTTGTAGATGGTTACAAACGGCTCTTTCATGCTTTAAATTTTAAAATTTAATAAAATTTTTAAATTTATATATTTAAAAAAAATATGTGTGTTGCTGGAAAACTTGACAGCCAGGTGACGGGTTTATACGTCTGTATCCCTCAGAGGGTTAAGAGGTACTGTCAGTTACATAGAGCTAATGCATTAGTTTTTAAATCAAAACTTCTGCAAAAGAATTGGTTTGCCATGTTGTCCCATTTTCACCGGGTATGGGAATCATCATAAAATCAATTTAAAACAAAATTGAAAAGAAATTAACATCTGGTTATTTAATTATTAATTGATATAGTTTTAAAATAGTGTCGCCATTTGCTGTATATTTTTGACAATTTAAAATTTCCAAAATATATAATTAAATAACTATATAACATTTTCGTTTCAAATTTGTTTCATTTCCATGTTTATATGTTATGTTTATTCCCATACCTGGGGAAAAAAGGCTAACATGGCAAAGCAATACTTCTGCGGAAGTTGTGATTCCAAAGCTAATGCATTAGCTCTATGGGACTGACAATCCCTCTTAAATTCTTTAGCTAACAACTGTGGCCACACTCTTCCACGAATTTGTTTGAATATAACTTTTCATAACGAACACCCGCTGCTGAACTGTGAGTGTCATCTTAACCTGTAAACTGATCGACTCACACTTATGCACTTCGCACTAAGATCTGAACTCGCCAATAGTACATGTGTAGCTCTAATGCGAGTCTTAATCCAATCTAACCAATGCAAAAACAGGTTTGTCAAGCGAAGACATTGAATAATTTTTGAACTAAACATGGAAGCTTTCGGTCGGCTTCAATAGTTTTTCTCATCAAGCATCTGCATTGCATTCGTATCTCCAAGCCTGGCCACTTTTATTTAAACCACCCTGTAGAAACGGGAAGTTTAGGGCAGTAGTACATAATAAATTTTTAGCCTACTTTTCTTTTTTTTAATTCGAAAGAATTGTTTTAAAAATGAAATAGTAGGTATTGACATGCGGTCGATGTCCGACTGTCTGTCAGTCTGTCTGTCCGTACCCCCTTCCAAAATCAGTTATATCACTCGGATCTTAACAAATCTTTTTTTTTTGTTAGAAATCTATGACCTCAGACACCCGACTTTCATACTTTTTGTCCGTCTGTCTGTAGGTCCGGACAGACATAAATCTACTATCTGTCGGCGAATTTTCAATTGAATTCGCATTGAAATTCAATTTTGAGTCATTTAAATCGCTGTTGCCAAATCAACAATGGTATGAGAAACTTTATTTATTTAAAAATATTTGAAGCAAAATAATTTATTCATGAATCAGCTTGGAATGAAATCATAAAATGTAGCGCAATGTGATTCAATGATTGTTCTTTAATTGTTTACCAAGAAAGTGGCAAGGCATATTTTTTGCATACAATTATTGCTTTGTTTTAATTTACATTTCTTAGTTTTTTTAATGCAGTTTTGAGTAGTTTCATTATTTTTGTTATTAATAAAGATTTAATTATTCTTCGAACTACAAATAAATCGAACAGACGATAAATAATATTAAGTTAATTTGCGAAAGAATATTAAAGAAAATAGTTGATTTTGGCTTTTAGAAGTTTAAATTATAGCTGGAAGCTGTGTTTCGCTATTTTTTGTCTAACGCGTATAAACCTAGTGTAGAAACTGTTGTTGATGTATTTACTGTTAGGAACTTAGTTATTTCCCGATTAGAATTTCAGTAGGGGGAACTAGGGACATTTGACCCATAAGGATACATGACCCAATGCCTTTTTCTCAGCAATGGAAAAGTTTTGTGAGTTGAAAGGGGCATCACTTTTCCTTTCAGCCAGCTGATCACATGGTGAAAAAAAACGAGCTGAATTATTGCTTATGTGTTTAGTTAAGCGAAGAAATACGTTTTCATGCATTGGAAGTAAATTTTTGAGGCCGTAAGGTTTTTTGGTCTACATTTTTTGGTTTTAAGGAGAGATTTTTTCAATTAGTTACTTGTTTAGTTCATGCTTTTATCTACAATTACATGCATGATAGTTTCAATGTATTTATTTGCAAATGACTTGGTTTTGGGGTTAAGCAAAAAAAAAAAAGTGAAACTAGGGATACTTGACCCAAGTCAATTAGGGATATGTGACCCAAGTAAATAACAAAAAAGTAGGCCGAAGTAGACCAACTAAATTTTTTTAAATATCACGGGAGTCCCAGAAAATGACTGGGTGCTTGCCAAATATCGGGAAAAACGGAATATTAGAAGATATTTTTTGGTTAGACACAAGAACAAAATTCCTATGAGCCTAGAACTCTCAGTTTGCAAATACAATAGATGGGAAATGTTTTAAATGGCATGAAATGGATAATATATCCAAAGTTAATAATGATAAAATAGAAGTGATTCTTCAACCACCTGTGTTTTCTCTGTAAAGTAAAAGGATCCCCAGTTTTGTATTTAAAAAGTCTTAACGTTTATATTTGAATAGTTCGTTAAAATAAGAATAATTCTTTTTAACTGCCCCTCCTCCCTCCTAAACATACATATAAGCTTTGTATGATGTTAGTTTTGTTATCATGTAAAATTATTTTGATAATTTAAAGTCCTACTAATAAATATATGGGTTGGGTCACGTATCCCTAATGGGTGGGTCATATATCTCTATACATTGGGATACATGAACCAAAACTTAAGTTTTAAATAATTTATATTTTACTAATATTGCAGTTAATACTTCAGAAAAATACTAATATATATTGTGTAGGACTTATTGAAGTATAAATTGACTGCATTTGCACATCCATAAATAGTGTTTTTTAAAAGTTACAAGCGAAAAACTACAAGTTGGATCATGTCCCTGGTTTCCCCCTAAGTATTTAAGTAACAGGAAAGTAGGCTATTTTAGTTCTTTAAGAACTTCTTGTTTTACATTACAACCAGTCAAACAGAATAGATTAAATTTAGTTTTATGTATGCACTAAAGAGATTTCCTGTATAAACGATACTTTTTTACTGTTTAAAGTTGGCAGACATTGTGGAATGTGGAATAGTACATATAAGTAATGATGAATAAGTAATAATACCATATAAGTAATAATTTCTTTTGCCGTTCAATGTGGTTTTTTTTTAATAAGTTATATATGTTTTATATAAGTTTAAGTAAATATTTAAGTTTGTATAAATTTGTTGACGCAGATTAGTCATAAAATTTTAGTAACTTAATTAGTAAGGCCTTAACGTTATGTTTTAGGTATCTCTTGCCGGTTTCGCCACTTACCTCTTATCTGACGAAAGAAATATATTGGATCCAACACGAGCATTTGTTTCCTTAACTCTTATGAATCAATTGAGATACGCTCTTTTTGACTTGCCGGATTCCATATCAGAGCTCATTCAGGTATTTACTTTTGAATGGGAATATGGGATTGTTTCAGATGTTGTAACTCTCCAGATTTCATTTTTATACTTCTTGCTATTTCATTGGTTGTTTCAATGAGGTTGTTTCACGTCGTTTATGGCAACAGGTCCAACGGTTTGTTGTCATTTGTTGCTAGGAATGACTTTTGTTTTGGTAGTCGAAAATGAGTTTTCTAAGAATATTTTACTCATTAAATTTTTTAAATGACAACTTCTTGATGTGCTGTTGGTTGTTCAAAACAATTTGTTAAAGAAATCTTGCATGGGAAGAAAAGTTTCTTTTCATCTATATCGGTCATTTTAAGAGTGAAACCAAAGCAACCAATGAAATCGTAGTGCGAGAAAAATTAAAACAAGAGCGTTAAATCACCTGAAACATTCTCATTTCACTCTCAAACTGAGCGGAGTTTGTTTTCGTCTGCTTTTTTTATGTTTTTGTGTTCTTTACGTACAACTTGTTTTCATTCCTGATATTTATTAAACCTTTAATAATTTTTTTAACCTTTTTTTAAGATTGATTGATTGATTGATTGATTGATTGATTGATTGATTGATTGATTGATTGATTGATTGATTGATTGATTGATTGATTGATTGATTGATTGATTGATTGATTGATTGATTGATTGATTGATTGATTGATTGATTGATTGATTGATTGATTGATTGATTGATTGATTGATTGATTGATTGATTGATTGATTGGTTGATTGATTGATTGATTCTAAATTAAACCAGAATAATTACAAGATCACTAATTTTAATGATGATAGTCAACAGTCCAGGGATTGTGGTCACACATTTCCTGTGACGTCGTCAGGGGGGGGGGGAGAGGAAGGTGAAAAAATTAATTTTCCTTAGAGTGGGTCCATATTGGGTACAGGTATTACCAAAAAATTTCGACGTATTTTTACATTGTAAGCAAATATTTTTGTTTAGATATGTGACCAAAGAATATACGTGTATTTATAGACTTTAAAAATTGTTATTTGTGTACAATTTTGTAAAATTGTTCAACACATGACAATTACGTTTGTATTCTTTTTAAGGCTGATTAATTTCTGTTTCACGATTAAAACCTACTGTGTGGAAATTACACTATGTCTTCTACTGATTATTTTCCCAATTCTCCTCCTGTTTCTTTTTAGTGCAATGTTTCTTTAGGACGTCTACGGAAGTTTTTTACAGCAGAAAACAAAGACGAAAGTATGATAGGAAACAACCCAGAAAAAGGTATACAACTGGGTAAAAATTCAAAAAATCGGAGTTTGGATAATTGACGAGCTTAATGGGAAAACGTGCTAAGTGACATTTTTGAAAAAATTAAGATTTTTGAAGAGATTGGAAAGTTACTTTTAAAAGTAACTCTGTTACAACTTAATCAAAAATACAACTATGTTACAGTTACTTAATATGAAAAGTAACTAGTTACAGTTACTTAATACAAAAAGTAACTAATCACAGTTACTTTTAGAAATTTCAAGTTATAAGAAAAAGTTAAATTTAGCCATCCTTACTGTTTTTCAAAAAGAACCAAGACTAAAAAAATAGGGACAATCGGAAAAAGTTAAGAATGAAAATGCAGCGTTGTTATAAGTTACATTTTAAATAATTTCATTTGAGCTGAAAGCCAAACTGCGATGAAAATATCAGTGAAGAATAGCATAAGAAGTAACGGAAAATTTATGAAATTTTTCGTTACTTCGTTACCGCTAAAAGTAACTTAGTTACAGATTTTTTACTTTCTGAAAAATCTAACGGCGTTACTCAGCGTTACCGGGAAAAAAGTAACTGTTACAAGTAATGGAGTTACAACTAACGCGACTCCAATCCCTGGATTTTTGTGTCAATGAACATGTTATTCCGTCCTTGAAAGATAGCAAGATTCCCCCTTTTCATAAAAATTAAGTTAAGCCTATTTTTTCCATTTTCAATTGTCGTTTTTAATGTATGTAAGTGTTTTTCTTTTGCACTTACATACATTAAAAACGACAATTCCAAGATAATTTCTCGTTTTTGACTTTTTTTCACTTAGCACGTTCTTCCAATAAAAGCACGTTCTTCCAAATTCAATTGTATAGTTATATATTTTTCATGTTATTTTACAAATATTTTTACCTATAATTCCCACAGGCGAAGTGTTAACAGTGAAAGGCGCTTCTTTTTCCTGGTCAACAGACAACGGCGAATGTACACTGAACAATATCAACCTCAACATTCCCAAAGGCAAGTTGGTTGCTGTCATTGGTCCAGTGGGTTCAGGGAAATCGTCGCTCTTATCTGCAGTTTTAGGGGAAATGTGCAAGAAAGGCGGATCAATAGACATTAAGGTCAGTAGACATCTGAAGAGTACATGGGAAAAACAACCTCATTGCATAGGAATCTGCATCAGGATTCTTTGGCAACAATAGCGAGTCATCGCCTAAACTGGTGTAAGGAAACCGGTTACTCACTTTGTTTTTCTCTGCAACCCTGATTCACGCTAGAGATCAGTGGTTATGAGTCACATGTTTGTACCGCTAAAGAAGAACCGAGAGAAACACCGGTTTCCTGTCACCAATGTCCGCCAAGCACACCAGCATACGGGAAGATTCCTATGCAATGAAGTTGTTTTTCCTCTGTACTCTTCATTTGTGTTTCAAAAGCACATTTTAACATATTAACGACGAATATGTGAATACCATTAAGGCCTTTATTTCCGAATGAAAACGTTAACTTTAAGTTTTTTAGATTAGTTTTTCGTGTAAATTATACCGTGCTACATAAGTTGTTCGGAACTATTGTTTCATTTTTCTTATATGTTATTTATTTAGTTAAATTTAAGCAAAAACCTCATTTTCCGGTGGCGAATTTTCTTGCTAATAGTCGTGAATGGGTAAAATATTCTAGGAGAAAGGAGGACTAGTTTTCCAGGTTTTCTTCATTTTGCGTGCATATTTTTTTAACCATTTTAAGAAAAGCTTCAAATCAATGAATTTCTAATGAATATATTTACAAAATAGTACCATTATTTTTCAAAAAAGTAACAATAGGTTTTGACAGCAAATAATTAAAACTACACGTTTGAATGTAAAATGTGTCCCAAATGCAGGGGCGAAGTTTTCAGTTGGTTTTAAAATGTTCCCAGAAATCTTTTGAGTCCAGTGGACTTTTGTAACAGTACAACACTCCTTGACTATTAACTAACGGGACATTTAATACTCAAGGAGTGTATAATTCACTTTATGTCTTTTTTTCAATTTATCAACATCATATTTTGAAATTTACAATTTAATCTATAGTTAATAAATATGCTGTTGTTATAAGACAAAAAAACGATATTTTCGATAATAAGACTAGCTTATTTGCGCCGAGGGAAAAAGATTGAAAGAAAGCAGTGTGAACTACTTACCTTCGAAAACGTTATTGTGCCACAAACTAAGGAATGGAATGAACAGTCCCTGGACAAATTATTAGACGCACTGTATTTTTTTTAGTAATGATGAAAACATACCAAAGAATGCCGTATCATTAAAAAAGATGTCGATATATGTATTAAGTATAGCAGATAGTATTTTCTATTCAATAGCTTAAGTTTAGGAACACAAATGTCCTTCTAAAGGTATTTTGTTCATCATTGATTGATACATGAAATCTTGCAGTGCGTCTAATAATTTGTCCAGGCACTGTATAGTCTAGTAAGTCTCAGATGTCGTAACCTTTAGGCTTGCACACACAAAAACTGAATTTTAAAAATTTGACGGTTATAACAGAAATTGGAGGGACGGACAACCAGACAGACACAGATAAATGGATAGAAAGTATAAACGATAGTTTTCTGATATCATACATTTCAAAACAAAATAATTATTTTTTAATCAGACTATTAGAACGGAAATCGAAAAGAGCCGTTAACCGACAAAGATACAAACGGACGATAAGTATAAAAAAATAAGTATATGAAGTAACTATTTTTAAGAAAATAAAATAAAATCACGTGGAACGGAAGTATAAGGCTTGTTGGGAACGGTAAGGGTATGCGAAGGGCGGTAAGCCGTACATTGAAAGTAATTAAGTTATTTTCACGAATAGAAAAGGGACAAACTTTTTAAAATCCCGGGGGACGATTGTCGGTTTTTAAAACCTTTACTTTCCTATTTTTTTCGTAAATTCAAAAAAGTCTTTTTAAGAGTGAAGTTTTTGGAAGAAAAAAAATCAATTTTTTTGGTAGTCGATTACTTATTAATCTTGAATCTAATTTGAACCTTTTTTTTATTGTGTTTTGAAAAACATATTTTTTCAAAACTAATTTTAAAAATTTTTCCCTTAAGAGAATTGAATTTTAAGAGTGTTTTCATAAATTAAACATTCTTATTTACATTTTTTTTAAACTCAGTTTTTATAGCTTTATAAGTTGTGTATAATGATTTAATATCATCAAAAACACTCTCAATTTCCAGGGAACCGTAGCTTATGTTCCTCAGCAACCTTGGGTGTTGAACAGAACTTTGAAACACAACATTTTATTAGAAAGACAAATGCATCAAGACAAATACAACAAAATTGTCGAAGTGTGTTGCTTGAAACCTGATTTAGACATTCTTCCAGCAGGGGATGGAACCGAAATCGGTGAAAAGGTAAGAATGTCGATAAATTCTTAGAGTTCTATATAATAAAGTAAAATCAAACAGTTTATCAACATTATTATTTTTAAATTTAATAGGGGGCTCCGCCCCTTGCTCGCTATCGCTCGCCAACCCCCGGGAATTAAGTAATACGAGAATTGCTACGCAATTCCCATTGGCCGCTTCGCGGCCGGCTCGCTGGTGAACGGTTCCTCTATTAGATCAGAATTGCGGCAAACACCACTGGATTAAAGACATTATTAAAATATATGTTTGGTAACTTTTTACTTCATGTGCATTTATGTATATTTATGCATGTTTTACGGCTTCTAGAACGATCAAAACAGCAATAATTGCTTGTGATGAATAATTCAATGGAAATGGACGCTTTATGCGAAATGGCGAGCAGTGGGCGCAGCCCCCTAGTTAAAATAGTAATAAGTAAAATATCAAAAGTCCCCACCGATCCCATGTCTGCTAAAAATTTATTCAAGGTCAAAAGTCGAAGCAGCAGAAAATTAAAAAGATAATAACATATATATATATATATATATATATATATATTTCTACCAGTTGTTATTGCAATCGGGAATGTGACCTAAAGCAAATCTGTATACATTATTTCATTTTTTTTGGGATACCTAAATATCTTTTTTCAAAATAACCTATTTTTTGAAAAAGTATCTTTCACCTAAGTAGGGCTATCTAAACTTTTAAAAAAGAAATATTTGGTTATGCTGCCACAATTTATACCAATGTGGGGTAAAAACTAATGGTAATAAAACCCTTTTAACAGTTAATTACATTACAGTATAAGTGAAATTGATCAATTCATTTTTTTTTAATTAAAATTTATTTTAAGATTTAAAAAAGTAACAACCAGATGAATAAAGGTTAAGTAGATGGACAGACTGTGGTGCCAGTTATATAATTATATTTCAAAGAAATTTCTAGCACAGTATAACTCCATTTGATAAAGCAAAAAATCCTTTATACAAAGTAACCCAATTTATCAACTAGGGCGTCAACCTGAGTGGAGGCCAGAAACTTCGAGTCAACCTTGCGCAGGCTGTGTACCAGGACAAAGAAATCTACCTATTGGACGACCCTCTCAGTGCTGTGGATGTCCACGTCAGGAAATCTTTGTTCACCGATGTCATTGGGAAAA
>JAFNEN010005828.1:0-10242 GCA_019343175.1 Oedothorax gibbosus
TCCTTTCCTGCAGGTCAGGTTTTTTATTATGATTTCCATATTCAGACATCTTTGGTTTTTTGGCATAAAAAATAAATGGGTGTCATGATATGGTACTAAGTTCAATCAAGTTTCAATTACAGGAATGATGAGCCAAATCTGCAGTACGACCGATTTCTATATATATTTTTAATTTGTTAAATTTTTAATAAAAAATAAAGTCGATATAATGATTTTGACCTTTAATTAACTGCACTACGCTTGTCTACAACATTTGCAGTTTGATATATGAAAATAAATATAATAAGTTGAATGTAATAATAATATTGCATATAATCAGGTGCACCTTGAAAGTTAAGTTGAAATGAATACTAGCAGTTGAGAAAAGCAATTGAAAATTCTACATTTTAAGTCTTAAAATTAGCCTGTGGAACTATGACATTTAATTAACTGAGTTAATGCTGCCGTCTTACCCGAAAGCCGTATAAATCTTACTTAATTTAATGAAAGTTCTTAAAATTCCATGATGCTCGATAAACATCAACGTAACCAATTAAATTAAAATCTAATCACCAATTGACCAAAACTACTCAGAGAAATTCCTTACAAACTGAGAGGTTTTGGTTAACTCCCTCTACATACATCACTTTAATATCCTAATCAGATTAATCTACCGAAGTTCAGACTACCAAGCTGTGCTTAAAATTAGTGTAAAGATGGTTAATTGCGAGAAAGAGACCTTAGGTCCATTTACAGTTGTTGAGAAAATGATTACATTTACAGGGGGCGAGTCGGTAGCGGTGATTGAATAGGCACTAGGACATTTGCGGTTCAGCCCCTTGGATTTACATATTTAATGAATGGTGTTGGAGTTCTAAGGTTAGGTCTTGTCGGAATTTACCTAACCTTTTAATGGTACTAGTGTAAATCGTGTATAGGGAGGGAAGTTACATTAGAGAATTCCAACTGAAACTAAGGAACGGTTTTAAGGTCGGAATTGAGCCTAACCTTTTCATGACACTAAAGAAAGCATATAAGGGGGGAAGTTACACTGGAGAATTCTAACTAAAAATAGATTTTGTTTGCTTATACGTTTGGGTAGAGCAAATACACTTATAGTTAAACGCAAAGTTTCCTTGCACGGAAGCCACGACCACGGGCGGAGCTATAAAACGCTCGGAGCAATCAGATGAAGAGAAAATTTCAGCCGTTTTATTTTGTCTTCATCTGATTGCTCCGCGCGTTTTATAGCTCCGCCAGTAGTCGTGGCTTCCGTGCAAGGAAACTTTGCGTTTAACTATAATTTTTTTTTATCATAATTAGTGAGATATGGTTATAAAATTGTTGTCAAAGTACCTCCGTCACGTTTATGTTGTGATATCAGTGTAGCCAAGGGAATATTTGAAAAAAAAAACATTTATGACGACTTTGCGAAAAACCATTAACACCTTCATTTCCGGATGAAAATATTAATTTTTTTAAAAACGTTTTTCGTGTAACTTAATTTGTCCTACATAAAACTGTTCAGGACTATGGTGTTCATTTGTTTTAAATGTTACTTATTTATAAAAACAGGAAGCTGTTTTTCGCTTGGCAAATTTTCCTGTCAATCGTTGTTAATGTGTTAATGACGACTCGAAGTGCACCCATGAAAATATCCTAACATGAAGTGATATTATTATACCACATATTATTTGTATTCTACCAATATTGGCTGGTATCAAAAAAGGTTTATTCTTCCGTTTCATCTTACAATTTTTCCATAAGTTCAACTACACTATTAAAAATTATGCACTTTGTTTCACCAAAAATATGGTTCCTAGTAGTTGCAACGGCTGTGTGGTGAAACGTTAAACCATATTTTTGGTATTCGGTTGAACCTTTTCTCAGGTTTTTGTTTCCAAATCCAGAAAAATGGTTCAACCAAACACCGAAAAAAGGTGAAACATTTCACCACACATCCGTTGCAGCTACTAGGAACCAATATCATGGTGAAACCAAGCACAAAATTTTTAACAGTGTATATTCAATATAGAAACTAAAAGGTACCTAGCAAGATATTAATTAATATTAAGGAAATGCGAAATGACATCATTACAGAAATACAGGTATGCGATATTCAATAACTGTGAAAAGTCTTGTCTACTTGCTTATAATACTAATATAATTAATGTTAGCAATGCTAATTTTACAGGAATCATAATATCTTTTAATCATAATTTTAGGTTGATTTATTGGAACCTGTCAAAGTAACAGCCGTCATCACTAAAGGTGATCCAGAAAGCCAACAGTGGGTGAAATCATTCTTTATTGCTTACAGCAATGACAGTTTTAACTGGAAAAAGGCAGAGCAATTGAGTGGTAAAGCGAAGGCAAGTATAAAATGAATTACATTTTAAAACTATAAATTTCATGCGTTTTGCTAGTTGAATTTTTAAAAGATTAATTTTTTTAAGTACTCTAGAATTTTAATGAGTTTATTCAGGAGTTTTAACGAGTTTATACAAAATCCAAATTAATGTTTTCTTTGTAATTAGACAATTATAACTGCTTTAAAATGTGGAAGTTTCACTAAATCCAAATTTACTTTTAAATACTAATCCTTTTAAATACAAGTTGAAGTTGAAAATCCTCAAACTTACGCGGGTGAAATGAAATTTAAAAAAACTTGCCAATTGACATTTAGTGAGTGATTCGTCTCTTCTGGAAAATGATTCAAAATCCTTTCAATATTAATCGTAAAATTTTACTTTCTTGGTGGGGTTTTTCTGTAACAACTGATTTACGTATGCGTTTAGTTAAATAAATTAAAGATGATATCACCTCAATTCCAATTCACATTCTATGTTTTTTAAAGAAAAAAGACATTTAAAGAAACATATATATCCTCTAACTCCGTCCTGAGAAATTCCGTCAAATAATATGAAACATAACGTTATAAATCTGGTTTGGTCACTTGATCCTCAGCATATTTTAATACGCATACTTTTGGTTTAAAAAAACTATTTTGCGGATTAAAAACTGATTTTCGCAATCTACAACTTCTACTGAATCAAAACAATTGGTAGATATCGCATTTTAGGTTTGGTACAACTATTTACATTAAAACAAAAATATCTATTATATTTTATAAAAGAAATCAACCAACAAATGTATAAAGGTAATTGCTACTTAAAATGACAATTCAAGGTTACTTTTTTTTTACTTTCCAGTTTTCAAAAAAGAGCTTTTATAGCTACTTTCTAATGCGTTTAGTTTGCCTGATCAAGTTTTTATACAATAGTTTTCGGTTCAATGCCTACTATAGAAGAAGTCTGAAAAGTAGCTTTGTGAAATCTGTCAAAAATACACATTCCTTCTATAAAAACATTTTCAAAACTGTTTTGAAAATTTGTAGTTTAAATTAAATAATAGGTAATCCGCATAGCTCTAAAAGTTTCATAATGTTATAAACTTTAAAAATAAATCAAGCGTCAATCGAATTTTTATGTATTTAATTTTTCGGTCGAACGAACAAAATTGTTTTTCTCCTAAAGTTACTTTTCTTTTCAATACTATTGAAATATATATATAATAAATATTATAATGTATATTTATAATGCTATAAATATTTAATGCAAATTTAATAAACATTTATTTACAGGAGTTTATCGGAAATGAAGACCAAAACTCAGCTGTAATTAATGTACTTCCCATCCCATTCAAAAGCAGATATGTTCAAATCATACCTTCGAAATGGCACAGATGGATCAGCATGAGAACTGAACTATTAGGCTGCAAGAAAGAACAAGGTGAACTATTTAAATTCATTTATTGTTTGGCAGCTCTTTAAATGGAACTATGACAATCTTACAGACTTTATAACTCAAGCAGATGTTTTTAGAAATTGCTGCTAGAAAGTGCTATGCCTTTTGTGTGCATTAAAAGCAGGTTTTACGCTTTATAAATGCTTTATTTTCTTCTTTTTTTGTTGCTTACAATCAAAAGGGCACAATTTTACCAAATGTCTATGGCGATGCCTTAGTTTTAAAAATGTATATGATAAACTTCCAGGACGATAAGATTTTCTAATATTTCTCACGTAATGTATGACCATCAAAGATCAAAAAAAAATTTAGTTAAAAAAATATGCATTAAAATGCTAATGAGCTTAACTAAAATTCGTTTCAGAGTGCCGTGAACCAATGGGACTCGAAAACGGAGTTCTAGCAGACGGTCAAATTTCAGCCACGTCTTCCCTCGACTGGAATTCCACTCCATCCCACGGTCGTATATCCGACAGAAACGGATGGACTGCTGACACGACGGATAAAAACCCTTCCATAGAAGTACGTTTATTTTTGAAGAACGTTTGCTTTTAAAATGCATCCGTATAAATGTGGCGGATCAGTGGCTGTGAGGTAGTAGGTGCCCGCTTCATAAGCCCAAGTTTGCCGGTTCGATCCCCGGTTGAGTCGGTAAATTTAATCTGAAACAGGAGATTCGGTAAAACGTAATAAGGCTGAGCGATTTTCATTACAGGAACTTTGTGTATCTTAATTCGTTACTCTTTTTTTAAAAAAAACCATTCGAAATACAGCCGGGTGCTGGTAAAAGTAACGCCTACACGTGTGCTGTAATTTTAAAGCACATATGACTCAGACACGATCCCGTTTGACTTCCTTGCTTATTAAAAAAGATAAACAAAGATTCAAGGTCAATGCGTCTGAGCTAAGAAATTAAAACAAAGTTCTGCAAACCAAAATTTATAGCACTAGCTGCAATCAAACACAGCAGAATGCACTGTGAATATCCGGCAAATAGACTGCTAAATATTTGGTACTTGATTTTACCGTAATAAAGGTTCTTAGTAGCTGCAACGGCTATGTGGTGAAATGGTTTACCAGAGTTCGGTATTCGGTGGAACTATTTTTTAGGTTTAGGAAACAAAAACCTGATAACAATTTTCCTCCAAAGCCTCCTGTCTCTAGCCTTTTGTTTCCAGTTTCGGACTTTTAGAGTCTTAAGGTCTTTCTCCACCTCATCAAACCATCTCTTAGTTGGTCTTCCTCTTTTCCTTTGTCCCTGGCACTGCCCCTTGAATATTTTCTTAGTGCCTCTGTCTTCCTCCATTCTTTCCAGGTGTCCCAGCCATTGTATTCTCTTTGCCTTTACATAACTGATTATATCCTTTTCCTTAAATAGTCTTGAAATTTCGAAATTAAATCTCCTTCTCCAAAGATCTCCTTCCCTGACAGGTCAAAAAACAGTTCTAAGAATTTTCCTTTCCAATGTAATCAGCATTTTTGTTTTTTTTCTTGTTTTTGCGTTAAGGTACATGTCTCTGATCCATAGATAGCTGTTGGTCTGATTATAGTTTTATAAACCTGAAGTTTTGTCTTCCTCGTTATTGTTTTTGATGTTAGTAATTTTTTAAGTGCAAAAAAACTGCGATTTCCAGCATTTCGTCTTTGTTTAATCTCTGGCATAATATCATTGTCTTCGGTGACAACTGCACCCAAGTATTTAAATTCCTTCACTCTTTCAAATTTTGTCTCATTATTTATTTGTAGTTCTGTATTTGTATCAGTCCCCTTGCAATCCAATATCATGTATTTGGTATTTTCAATGTTTATCTCTAAACCAAAATGGCTAGCTTCTTTGGTTAAATCTTCAAAAAGATCAACAAGTGAATTTTTACTTCATGCCATCAATACTACATCATCAGCGAAAGCTAGAGCTTGCTTCGTTCTATTAAAGATAGTACCTCCTCTACTTGATACTGTGTTACGCATCACTTTTTTCAAGACAAACATTAAACAACAAGGTCGATAAAATATCACCCTGTCTCAATCCAGTCACAATTTCGAATTCTCTGGACATCTTGCCCTGTACCTTTACTTTAGCCCTAGTTGATGAAGTTGTCATTTTAACCAACCTGATCAATTTATGAGGAATATTAAACTCGTTCAAAGTCTTTAGCATCAATTCTCTATTTATTGAATCATACGCTTGCTTAAAGTCAACATAGAGCTGGTAGACATTCACATTCATTTCCTTGAACTTTTCCAATATATTTCTTATGCTGAATATCTGGTCTATGGTTGATCTATTCTGTATAAAACCGCATTGATAGTCTCCGATTTCTCTCTCTATCAATGGTTTAAGTCTTGCAGCTATAACTTTTGTCAATACTTTGTATGTCAGGTTAAGCAGGGAAATCCCTCTATAGTTGTTGCAATCTAGTATGTTTCCTTTTTTTTTTAAATTGGGTGTATCACTGCACTGTTCCATTCGTTTGGCATTTGTTCTTTCTCCCAGACTTCATTTACCAGGTCATACACCATTTTGTATAGCTTCTCACTGCCATATTTTAATAATTCTGAGCAAATTAAATCTTCTCCAGGAGCTTTTCCGTTACGTAACTTTTTAATTGCTTCTTTAACTTCATTGATCTCCAACGGTTCACAATCATTCACTGATGTGAATAGCTCACCCTCTGTTTGTCCAATTACTTCATTTCTGTTGAGTAGGTTTTCAAAATGTTCCGCCCATGTCTCCAAAGTTTCCTCATCCTTTCCAACCAAGTTTCCATTTTTTCCACGACAAATTGTGGTACGCGGTTGGTACCCTCTTCTTATAGAAGTAAGTCTTGCATACAATCCACGGATGTCCCCTATCGCAGATAGGTCCTCCACTTCCTGTATCTTTTCTTTTTCCAGCGCCCTTTTCTTGGTACGAATAATTCTCTTAGCTAGTTTTCTCTTTTCCTTGTATACCTTTTCATTGTTTCTTGTATGACGGGCAATCAACCTTTCTTTTCTGCAACTGAAAACCTGAGAAATAGTTCAACTAAATACCGAAAATATGGTGAAACATTTCACCACACAGCCATTGCAGCTACTAGGAACCACATTTTTGGTAAACCAACTACAACATATTTAACAGTGTATGCTATATTTTTATAAAATGTATAATGTACAAACAAATTTATCATCATAGACGATTCCATGGACGCTTTCCATTGCAATCTGATATTAAACTCTTAATTAACCAAATCAATGCTGCACACTTTAAGAAAACTGCCTCCCAATTTATCAAATTAAAAGCAATTTTTGGATTTTTCAGGTTGACTTCCTTGAGCCACGAAACGTGAGTGCAGTAGTAACGAAAGGGACTGGAGACTCTGACTACTGGGTAACGAAATACAAAGTGCTCTTCAGTGAGGACAATAAAAGATGGTATCCGGTAATCGACTTCAACGGACATGTCATAGTAAGTATGGTATACTTTAACCCTCTGAGAGATACGCAAGTTGGTTAAAGCATAATCTTGTTTTCACTTCATGAGATTAAATTTAAAATTTGAACTAAAAATTTAATTTCTTTACATTTTTTTAATTTTAATTCTGTAGAAGATACTTAAAAATGACTGCTACTTTGAACATTAAAATTTAGTAAAGTTATAAAAATTATTAATTTTAAAAATTATGTGTGCTGCTGGATAACCTGATAGTTAGGTGACGGGTTTATGTACATCTGTATCCCAGAGGGTTAAAACGTTGATTATATTTATTATTTGAATACTTTTACCACAGATTCTTTTTTTAAAAAAAACTTATCAAGCTATGGATCTAGATTGCATTGAGTATATGATCAAAATGTAGATGTCATACTTCATTGCGTGAGCTAAGAACAATGTGCAATGTGCATATTTGTCGAATAAATATGACGGAAACCGTAAGAATGTAATTACTAAAATTTGTAAGAACTTTGTGTAAGAATTCTTTCTCACTTTGTGTAAGAACTCTTTACTTTGTGTAAGAACAACTCTCACTCTTTCTCAGAGTTCTCACTCTTTCTCTGAGAAAAGTAAGAACTCTTTCTCACAATTCCAGAAAGTTGATGGTTTTTGTTTGAATATCAAATTTCAAATAAATTATTTAATTTTCAACCATAATTTTATTTAGCAAACTGAACAAAAAAGCTGACTTCGCGTATATTTTTTCGTTGATGTACTCGTTATTTTTATTACCAAATTGTTAGTTAGGTTTTTTAAATAAATTTTCATATTTATTTATATTGTTTGCATAAGACAAATATATATTTCCCCTTTATATAAAAAAAAGTATTTTATTAAAAACAAACATCAATATCAATGACAACATTCATAAGCAATACTAAAAAAAAACTTTATAATTAAAACATCTAATAATAAACCCAAATCCTAAAAAAAAGAACTGTAGCTTTTCATCGAATGTCTAAGAATGTTTTAGAAGTTGCAATGGTTTTTAATACCGAAAAATCCTTGACAAAACCTCGATTCTTCGAAATTTTCTAACATTTTTTTTACATTTGATTCTTCTCATAGAAAGCAATTGTTGCATTCCTGGTCGAACACCACGTGTCAGCAAAGTCAAGACAATCGATTAATTGGAAAGAAAATACGCTTGTTCAGCTGCAGTTAACTAACAACTTATATGCCATTCCTAATTTAAAGATACAATTTGGCCATAAAATTTTGCCTGTTTGGCGATTAAAATAAATTAATACTTTTAAAATTTAAGAACCTTTTGGGAGAGCTAGGGAGCCCAGTCGGTTACGGTGTTCGGCCTTGCATGCGGGAGGCCCCAGGTTCAGGTCCAGGCATCGCTAAAATAACTGCCAACCTATAAACGACCCGTGCAGATAAAAAAAAATTTCCGACGACTAATACCCCGTGTAGAAGAAGTGCACGTTGAATATACTCCAAAGTCCCAATGCTGCGTACGATGTCGCTAACAATTGCGTCGGGTGCCTACTCAGATGTCGGCTCGTCACTTGACTGTTGTTCTAAATTGTGATTCCCGTCAACAATAGTCCTCGTGTAGTTCTAGTGCAACGATAATTCAAACCAAACAACCTTTTTGGTGTAATGTTAAATTGAAATTGTACTTTACCAACAGCACTGTTTAAATAAGCATTTGGTTCGGTATGAGTTATACGATTATTTATTGCTGTTTTCGTTTTATTTGAATTTTAGCTTAATTATTTTATCCATTTGGGATAAGGATGGTTTAGAAATCGCTAAATATTAGTTTCTAATTAAATGATTTATTTTACGAATCGAACTTTTATTTTCAATATTATTCAAATATATTTAAAAAATAATTTTCAAATTAAAAAAATATTATAAAAATGCTTTTTAATATTTATTAATTTGAATTTAGCAGTATAGGGTTTCGAGTTCGTCATATTATACAATAGGCATGTTTCAGGTCTTGAGTGGCAACATAAATGCTAAATGAAAATAAATTCTTTCTCGAGCCTCGATTTGTGAATCGATGTCTCGTGGTAACAGAGGACTAATCGAAGCACCGATCGCGGGAAGGTTAAGAATGACAGTAGAAGGTAGTAGTAGAAGTTTGGTAAATGTATTTTTCGGCTTGATTAGAGACCAGGTTATAAACCTTCGTCAAGTAGGACAGACACAGACAAAATTTGTACTGACACTGTGGGAGAACGTACACCCAGGGCGAAGGCTGGAATCGAACTCACACCCTGTACAGGGCGCAGACTGTTAGCGTAATGGGCTGCGATCAAACCCACTAGGCCACTCGGGCCTCATAGTAGAAGGAATTTCGTTATCTGAAAACCCAATTGAAAAATTATAAATAAGTAGCTTTATAAACCCGGCGTTGCACGGAAGTACTTTTAATAACGGTGATTGTTTTACTTAAAACTTTGTTTTATACCAATTGATCCCCTCTCAACTAGTCAGCACCCAATCAAGATATTATAATCTCCTCTTATTGTAATATCAGGATGAGTGGATGTCCGATTGTATCCAGGCCCTTCCAGGAGTTAGAGGGCTTTCCCATTGGTCCCTGTTAGCCATTTCAATACCAACTTTTTATTTTTTATTCTAAAAATCTAAGATTTGTGAAATAGACTCATTATGCATCCGGAATGAAATGGTGAAAAGCAGGGAAAAAATCTTAATTTTTAAATAAAATTTAACGTAAGCAATTTTAGAATCATTACTTTAGAATAAATTATAATAATAATTTTTCGAAACTTTATTTGCTAAAAATAGTTAAAATTAAATTTTTAAACAGTTAAAATGCAAGCATGAAGAATTTAGGGCCAATGGGGTTGTTTCACGGTGGATCTGGCAATAGCTCTACGGCTTTGTTTGCATGTCTATTTTGATGTCTTCCAAAATGTTGCCACCAGTTTGAGGAGAAAAACTACGAAAAAATACCATTTAATTCTAAAATTACAAAAACATACCATAAAAATACTA
>JAFNEN010005833.1:0-12396 GCA_019343175.1 Oedothorax gibbosus
CCACGACAAAATCTAAGACATTTTCATCTAATGAAGCAACGACAATGTTATACTTTGTTACATCTTGAGTAATATTGGAATTTGCGAACTGTGCTTCAAGTTGCAAAAGCCATAGCTTAGGCTTATGTCGCCAAAAAGTTGGCGGCTTTATCGACACTCTATTTACTTCCAAATTAGTATCTAGAATAGGCGGATTTAAATTTTCGCCACTATTCTCAGTCATTTTTAAAAGTCAATTCAAATAATAATAGTTATATTTGAAATCACAGACCTTCTTTCAGCCACAAGAGATCACGTCCGGGTCACCAGTTGTTAGAGAAGATGCCGTATATTAGGTGGGTGAAATGATAGAAGGTAATTGTCTTTAATGAAAGCCTTTAATATTTACAACTTGTTACCAATATAGATATTATTATAGAGACGTTTAGGATAAATAATAAACTTAAAGAATAAACTTAAATTACAAGCTCAGTAGCTTTTAGACATTCATGGAACACCGCAAGAGAGTTTTTGTTTTTAGAAGCAAAGTTACGTTGCCCTAGCAACGAGGTGCGCTGTTGCCATCCAGGATCAAGGGAAAATAAAACTTCGCTGCTCGGGAAGTATTTCAGCTCGTGCACCACAGTACTCCCTCCCTAGTGAGTTTCTCGAACGATGGAGACTTTATGCGTATGCGTAACGATCTGGAATGCGGGTTGTGCGTCCTGATCTTGTCACTTGAGTTGGAATACTAAACGTAACTCTTTTGTTTCCTTGGACCTTCTCTGATGAAGAAACAGTTCTGGGATTCTTGTCACCAAGCGTAGGCGTTCCGGAATTCTTTTCAAGTTCTGTATAATTTTCCGAAAAATAAGGTTTAACTCTATCTATAGATACGGTAACATCTTTTTGTTTCATCCTAAGAGTGAAAATCTTGTCTGTTCTCTTTATTACTTCATATGGTCCGTGGTATGGTTGTTGTAAACTGTGTCGAACACTGTCAGTACGAACAAATACGTGCGAGCAAGTTTTTAAATCCTTAAAAACAAAAGGCTTTTTCTTTGAATGGTGATGAAAGGGAACGGGTTTCAATTCTTCCATGGTGTTTTTTAAATTCTTGACAAAATCTGATTGTACTTCAGTATTTGAATTTTCGAGAAAATCACATGGTAACCTAATATTTTCTCCATACAAAAGCTCCGCTGGGGTGGCTTGACAATCATCACGCAAGGTTGTGCGCAAACCAAGTAGAATAATCGGAAGTGACTTGGTCCAACTCGGGTTTTCGTGGCACATTATACTGGCTTTCAAAGTACGATGCCAGCGTTCAATACAGCCGTTTGCTTGCGGATGATATGCGGTCGTTCTATTTCTTCTAAAACCAAGAAATCTTGAAAGCTCTTGAAACAATTGAGACTCAAACTGAGCACCTTGATCAGTTGTAATTACGAGTGGGATACCGCAGCGAGAGATCCAGTTCTTCAGTAAGGCGTCAGCAACCGTCTCAGCTCGAATATCCGGTAAAGGAATAGCTTCAGCCCACCGCGAGTAGCGATCAATTATGGTGAGGCAATATCGAAATCCTTCTGATGATGGCAAGGGACCAATCAGATCTAGGTTAATGTCTTGAAAACGTTGACTAACGGTAGGAAATTCTTGTAATGGAGAATGAACATGTTTAGAAATCTTAGATTTCTGACATTTCACACAACTTTTGGTCCAATTACGAATGTCTTTGCTGATGGAAGGCCAAATGAACTTTGATTTAGCTAGCCGAACAGTTGCTTTAATTCCAGGATGTGAAAGATTGTGAATACTTTGGAAAACTGCTTTTCGAAAATTAACTGGAACAAATGTTCGTTTAATTTTAGAGGTGGTATCACAATACAAAGAGCGGTTAGAACCAAAAATTGGAATCAATTCAATCTTCAATGAAGAGTTTCGTGAAGCTATCAGCTCCTTCAACTCCTCATCGCTTCCCTGTGCCTCGGCCAAAGTCTCAAAATCAATTTGGGGTGAGATTCCTATCTCCTCTAATCTTGACTGGGCATCAGCAACGATGTTGTTCTTTCCTGAAATGTGTTGAATTTCTAGGGTGAATTGACTAATGTACTCCAAATGCCTTTGTTGGCGAGGGGATGCTTTCTCTAATTTCTGTTGAAATGCATACACCAGTGGTTTGTGATCGGTCAATAACGTAAATTCCCGACCCTCCAACAGATACCGGAAATGCTTAATAGACGAATATGCTGCTAGCAGTTCGCGGTCATAGGTGCTATAATTCTTTTGTGCCGGTGTTAATTTAACAAAGAAGAAACCAAGTGGTTGCCAATCATTAACCACTAGTTGTTGCACCACTCCTCCTATTGCTATATCCGAAGCATCTACCATAAGAGCAAGTTTAGCTGAAGAAATTGGGTGAGCCAAAGTTACCGCCGATTTCAACAACTCTGTGCAGGCTGCAAAGGAGTTTGACGCTTCTTCTGTCCACTCAATTACACGATTGTCATTCTTCTTGCTGTTTTTCAAATAATCGTTTAAGCTTGCTTGGTGATGAGCTGCTTGAGGTATAAACCTTCGATAGAAGTTTAAAATACCCAAATATCTTCTAAGTTGTTTGACAGCTTTTGGTTTTTCGAAATCTTCGATGACTTTGACTTTTTCTTCCGTTGGACGAATTCCTTTTTGAGATACAATATGGCCAACAAAATTTACCTCAGGCTGAGCGAAGTGGCATTTACTGAGATTTAACGTTAACCCAAATTGTTGTAATTTCTCAAAAACTATTTTTAGGTGACTTAAATGTTCCTCTTTAGAGCGAGATGCAATGAGTATATCATCCAGATAGACGAAACAGAATTCCAGACCCCTTAGCACGGAATGCATAAATCTCTGGAATGTCTGCGCTGCGTTTCGAAGACCAAAAGTCATCAAGGGAAATTCGAACAGCCCGAACGGTGTACAAATTGCTGTTTTTTCTATATCAGACGGTTCCATCGGAATTTGATGATAGGCACGATGAAGGTCTAATGTGGAATATACAGTTGTGCCTTCTAATTGGTGCGTAAAATCATGTAGGTGTGGTATAGGATACCTATCAGGTAATGTAGCTGCGTTCAAAGCACGATAATCTCCACATGGCCTCCAACCTCCGTCCTTTTTCTTGACCAGATGCAACGGACTAGACCACGGACTGCTTGATGGCCGGCATATGCCATGCTCAAGCATGTAGTCAAATTCTGCCTTGGCGATTTTTAACTTATCTTGCGCCAATCTACGCACTTTAGATGTAACAGGTGGACCTTTCGTTACAATGACATGGGTGACATTGTGGCTAGCGTTAACGTTGTTTGGTTCCATCTTTTCCGAAGATAAACTTTTGTATTCTTGCAGAAGAGAATTTATAGCTGGCTCGAAACAACTACTATCAATAGGTGTCAAAAATGATGATGGTCCTTTAACAGTTTTAGTTGGAACTGATAATGATGTTAAAGGATCAATCAAACGCTTTTGTTTAATATCGACCAAAAGTCCGTGTGCCTTAAGAAAATCCGCGCCAATTATGGGTTTGGAGACATCTGCTATGATGAAATTCCATTTGAAATTTCTTCTTAAGCCCAAATCTAAGCTGATAAGTTGCTTGCCATAAGTTTTGATTGAACTTGAATTCGCGGCATATAGCTTAAAATCGGATGATGACAGCTTATTTGGTCTTGGCGGTTGAATTACAGACACATCTGCGCCAGTGTCTATAAGATAGTTTCTCATGCTTGATTTATCAAAGAGAAAGAGGCGACAGTTTATCTGGCCGTAGTCGTTGGCCTCTTCAAGCGACTGGCCCATCAGTTTCCCGGAGTACTTGCTGACTCTTCAAATTCGCATGGCTTTACACATTGATGCGCCTTTTTACCAAATTTGTAATGGTACCAACATAGCTTATAACTTGCAGACTTGGATCTCGAACGACTGCGATTACGATTATTTGCAGATTCATTTGTCGGCCTACCCCTTGTCATCAATGTGTCAAACTTCCTAGTTAATTCTGCGATGCTAATCTCCAAAGAACTAATTTTCTCATCTTTAGTGTTATTCGGTTCGGGAATTTTATCGATCGGTTTAGCCACTGTACATAATTCTGTTGCACTATATATACCGATTATTTTATCTGCCATCGCTGCAATGTTATCCACAGAATCAGAGCTTATTGAAAGTATAGCCTGAACTTGTTGTGGTAACCTCTGAAGCCAAAGTGACTTTAACAATTCTTCAGAAAGGGCTGTTTCAGCCAAACCCTTCATCTGTCGTAACAGGTCAGATGGGCGTTTATCGCCAAGATTAAGTTCGGTCAAAACTTTTCTTAATCTTGATTCTTCCGTATCTGTCAATCTACCGAGTAATGCGTTCTTTAATGCGTCGTATTTCCCTTGCGCGGGAGGATTCGATAAAATATCCACGACAAAATCTAAGACATTTTCATCTAATGAAGCAACGACAATGTTATACTTTGTTACATCTTGAGTAATATTGGAATTTGCGAACTGTGCTTCAAGTTGCAAAAGCCATAGCTTAGGCTTATGTCGCCAAAAAGTTGGCGGCTTTATCGACACTCTATTTACTTCCAAATTAGTATCTAGAATAGGCGGATTTAAATTTTCGCCACTATTCTCAGTCATTTTTAAAAGTCAATTCAAATAATAATAGTTATATTTGAAATCACAGACCTTCTTTCAGCCACAAGAGATCACGTCCGGGTCACCAGTTGTTAGAGAAGATGCCGTATATTAGGTGGGTGAAATGATAGAAGGTAATTGTCTTTAATGAAAGCCTTTAATATTTACAACTTGTTACCAATATAGATATTATTATAGAGACGTTTAGGATAAATAATAAACTTAAAGAATAAACTTAAATTACAAGCTCAGTAGCTTTTAGACATTCATGGAACACCGCAAGAGAGTTTTTGTTTTTAGAAGCAAAGTTACGTTGCCCTAGCAACGAGGTGCGCTGTTGCCATCCAGGATCAAGGGAAAATAAACTTCGCTGCTCGGGAAGTATTTCAGCTCGTGCACCACAGTACTCCCTCCCTAGTGAGTTTCTCGAACGATGGAGACTTTATGCGTATGCGTAACGATCTGGAATGCGGGTTGTGCGTCCTGATCTTGTCACTTGAGTTGGAATACTAAACGTAACTCTTTTGTTTCCTTGGACCTTCTCTGATGAAGAAACAGTTCTGGGATTCTTGTCACCAAGCGTAGGCGTTCCGGAATTCTTTTCAAGTTCTGTATAATTTTCCGAAAAATAAGGTTTAACTCTATCTATAGATACGGTAACATCTTTTTGTTTCATCCTAAGAGTGAAAATCTTGTCTGTTCTCTTTATTACTTCATATGGTCCGTGGTATGGTTGTTGTAAACTGTGTCGAACACTGTCAGTACGAACAAATACGTGCGAGCAAGTTTTTAAATCCTTGAAAACAAAAGGCTTTTTCTTTGAATGGTGATGAAAGGGAACGGGTTTCAATTCTTCCATGGTGTTTTTTAAATTCTTGACAAAATCTGATTGTACTTCAGTATTTGAATTTTCGAGAAAATCACATGGTAACCTAATATTTTCACCATACAAAAGCTCCGCTGGGGTGGCTTGACAATCATCACGCAAGGTTGTGCGCAAACCAAGTAGAATAATCGGAAGTGACTTGGTCCAACTCGGGTTTTCGTGGCACATTATACTGGCTTTCAAAGTACGATGCCAGCGTTCAATACAGCCGTTTGCTTGCGGATGATATGCGGTCGTTCTATTTCTTCTAAAACCAAGAAATCTTGAAAGCTCTTGAAACAATTGAGACTCAAACTGAGCACCTTGATCAGTTGTAATTACGAGTGGGATACCGTAGCGAGAGATCCAGTTCTTCAGTAAGGCGTCAGCAACCGTCTCAGCTCGAATATCCGGTAAAGGAATAGCTTCAGCCCACCGCGAGTAGCGATCAATTATGGTGAGGCAATATCGAAATCCTTCTGATGATGGCAAGGGACCAATCAGATCTAGGTTAATGTCTTGAAAACGTTGACTAACGGTAGGAAATTCTTGTAATGGAGAATGAACATGTTTAGAAATCTTAGATTTCTGACATTTCACACAACTTTTGGTCCAATTACGAATGTCTTTGCTGATGGAAGGCCAAATGAACTTTGATTTAGCTAGCCGAACAGTTGCTTTAATTCCAGGATGTGAAAGATTGTGAATACTTTGGAAAACTGCTTTTCGAAAATTAACTGGAACAAATGTTCGTTTAATTTTAGAGGTGGTATCACAATACAAAGAGCGGTTAGAACCAAAAATTGGAATCAATTCAATCTTCAATGAAGAGTTTCGTGAAGCTATCAGCTCCTTCAACTCCTCATCGCTTCCCTGTGCCTCGGCCAAAGTCTCAAAATCAATTTGGGGTGAGATTCCTATCTCCTCCAATCTTGACTGGGCATCAGCAACGATGTTGTTCTTTCCTGAAATGTGTTGAATTTCTAGGGTGAATTGACTAATGTACTCCAAATGCCTTTGTTGGCGAGGGGATGCTTTCTCTAATTTCTGTTGAAATGCATACACCAGTGGTTTGTGATCGGTCAATAACGTAAATTCCCGACCCTCCAACAGATACCGGAAATGCTTAATAGACGAATATGCTGCTAGCAGTTCGCGGTCATAGGTGCTATAATTCTTTTGTGCCGGTGTTAATTTAACAAAGAAGAAACCAAGTGGTTGCCAATCATTAACCACTAGTTGTTGCACCACTCCTCCTATTGCTATATCCGAAGCATCTACCATAAGAGCAAGTTTAGCTGAAGAAATTGGGTGAGCCAAAGTTACCGCCGATTTCAACAACTCTGTGCAGGCTGCAAAGGAGTTTGACGCTTCTTCTGTCCACTCAATTACACGATTGTCATTCTTCTTGCTGTTTTTCAAATAATCGTTTAAGCTTGCTTGGTGATGAGCTGCTTGAGGTATAAACCTTCGATAGAAGTTTAAAATACCCAAATATCTTCTAAGTTGTTTGACAGCTTTTGGTTTTTCGAAATCTTCGATGACTTTGACTTTTTCTTCCGTTGGACGAATTCCTTTTTGAGATACAATATGGCCAACAAAATTTACCTCAGGCTGAGCGAAGTGGCATTTACTGAGATTTAACGTTAACCCAAATTGTTGTAATTTCTCAAAAACTATTTTTAGGTGACTTAAATGTTCCTCTTTAGAGCGAGATGCAATGAGTATATCATCCAGATAGACGAAACAGAATTCCAGACCCCTTAGCACGGAATGCATAAATCTCTGGAATGTCTGCGCTGCGTTTCGAAGACCAAAAGTCATCAAGGGAAATTCGAACAGCCCGAACGGTGTACAAATTGCTGTTTTTTCTATATCAGACGGTTCCATCGGAATTTGATGATAGGCACGATGAAGGTCTAATGTGGAATATACAGTTGTGCCTTCTAATTGGTGCGTAAAATCATGTAGGTGTGGTATAGGATACCTATCAGGTAATGTAGCTGCGTTCAAAGCACGATAATCTCCACATGGCCTCCAACCTCCGTCCTTTTTCTTGACCAGATGCAACGGACTAGACCACGGACTGCTTGATGGCCGGCATATGCCATGCTCAAGCATGTAGTCAAATTCTGCCTTGGCGATTTTTAACTTATCTTGCGCCAATCTACGCACTTTAGATGTAACAGGTGGACCTTTCGTTACAATGACATGGGTGACATTGTGGCTAGCGTTAACGTTGTTTGGTTCCATCTTTTCCGAAGATAAACTTTTGTATTCTTGCAGAAGAGAATTTATAGCTGGCTCGAAACAACTACTATCAATAGGTGTCAAAAATGATGATGGTCCTTTAACAGTTTTAGTTGGAACTGATAATGATGTTAAAGGATCAATCAAACGCTTTTGTTTAATATCGACCAAAAGTCCGTGTGCCTTAAGAAAATCCGCGCCAATTATGGGTTTGGAGACATCTGCTATGATGAAATTCCATTTGAAATTTCTTCTTAAGCCCAAATCTAAGCTGATAAGTTGCTTGCCATAAGTTTTGATTGAACTTGAATTCGCGGCATATAGCTTAAAATCGGATGATGACAGCTTATTTGGTCTTGGCGGTTGAATTACAGACACATCTGCGCCAGTGTCTATAAGATAGTTTCTCATGCTTGATTTATCAAAGAGAAAGAGGCGACAGTTTATCTGGCCGTAGTCGTTGGCCTCTTCAAGCGACTGGCCCATCAGTTTCCCGGAGTACTTGCTGACTCTTCAAATTCGCATGGCTTTACACATTGATGCGCCTTTTTACCAAATTTGTAATGGTACCAACATAGCTTATAACTTGCAGACTTGGATCTCGAACGACTGCGATTACGATTATTTGCAGATTCATTTGTCGGCCTACCCCTTGTCATCAAAAGTGTGTCAAAACTTCCTAGTTAATTCTGCGATGCTAATCTCCAAAGAAACTAATTTTTCCATCTTTAGTGTTATTCGGTTTCGGGAAATTTTATCGATCGGTTTAGCCACTGTACATAATTTCGTGTTGCACCTATATATACCGATATTTTTATTCTTGCCATCGCTGCAAATGTTAATCCAGAGAATCAGAGGCTTATTGAAAAAAAAATTTTTTTTAATTGGAAAAAATTTTTAATTTTTCCCCCAAAAGGGGGAAATTTTAAAACTTAAAAAAAAAACGGGATGGGGGGGGGAAAAAAGTTTTTTGGGGGGCCTTGGGGGGGGGGGAAAAATTTTTAGGGGGGGGGGGAAAAATTTTTGGGGGGCCGTGGGCTATAAAAGGGAAATTTTTTTTCCATGGGTTGGGAAAAATTTTTTTAAAAGGAAAAAGGGGGGCGGGACCAAATTTAAACTTTGGGGGGCCGGTTTTGGTTTGGTTTTGGGGGTTCCCTTTAAAAGCGGGGGGGCTGGCCAAATTCCATTTTCCCCCCATTTACTTTTGAATTTCAAAAATTTTTGGCCCCTTGGGGGGTTTTTCCCCCAATTTATTTGGGGGCCCTTTTTACCAAAAAAATTTTTTTTAAAAGGGTTTTAAACCCAAAATAAGCTTTTTTTAAAAAAAATTTTCAGGGGGGGGGAAATTTTGGGTTTTTCGGAAAAACAAAAAAACCCGGGGGGAACCGGGGGAAAATTATTTGGGGAGGGGTTTATTTTGGGGTTTGGGGGCCCTTAAAACCCCTTGTCAAACCCAAAAGGGGGTCAAAAAAAATTTTTCCTTTTGTTTTAAATTTTTGCCCATTTTTTAAATTTTCCAAAAAAAAAAAAAAACTAATTTTTTCCCTTTTTTTAGGGGTTATTTTGGTTTTTTGGGGGAAAAAATTTTAATTTGAATTTGGTTAAAACCACTGTTTCCCTTTAAAATTTTGTTGGGGCCCCCTAATTTTATTTTCCCAATTTTTTTTATTCTTTGGGAAACGCTGCCAAAAAAAATTAATTTTCCAAGGGGGAAAACAAAAAAGGGTTTTTTGAAAAAAAGGGGGATTTGCCCTTTAAAAAATTTTTTGTTGGGTTTAAAAACCCCTTTTTAAAAGGCCCCCAAAAGGGAAAAAACCTTTTAAAAAAAAAACCCAAAAATTTTTTTTCAAAAAAAGGGGAAAAAAAGGGGGGGGTTTTTCCCCAAAAACCCCAAAAAAAAACCTTTAAATTTTTGTTCGTAAAAACAGTTTTTAAAAGGGGGGGGGGGGTTTGGGGGGGGGGGTTTTTTCCGCCCAAAAGGGTTAAAAATTTCGGGTTTTAAAAACAAAAACTTTTTCTTTAAAAACCCTTTTTTTTTCCGGAACCTTTAAAACTACCCGGGGTTAAAAAAGGCGTTTTTTTAATTTTGGGGGGGGGTTTTTAAATTTTCCCCCCGGGGCCGGGGGGGGAATTCGATTTAAAAAAAAAACCCCCCTTTTCCAAAAAAAAAAATTTTTAAAGGGGGGGGGGGCAAATTTTTTTAAACTAATGGAAAACAAAAACGGGGGGAAAAGTTTTTTAAATTTTTTTTTTAAAATTTTTTTGGGGGTTTAAATATTTGGGGGAAATTTTCGGAAAAAAATTTGGGTTTCCCCAAAGGGGGTTAAAAAAAAAAAAATTTTTTTCCTTTTGGGCTTTAAAGGGCGCCAAAAAAAAGTTTTTGGGGGGTTTTTTTCGGGCCCCCCCCCTCTATTTTCTTCCAAAAAAATTTTGTTAATTTTAGGGGGGAAAATTTGGGGGGGGGATTTAAAATTTTTTTTGGCCCCCCCAAAATTTTTCCAAATTCCCTTTTTTTTGGAAAAAAACTTTTAAAAATTTAAAAAAAATTTAAAAAAACAGGGGTTTTTATTTTTAAAAAACCCAGGGGGGGCCTTTTTTTTCCCGGCCCCCCAAGGGGGAATTTACGTTCCCGGGGGGCAAAACCCGGTTTTAGGGGGGGATTTCCCTTTTATTTTAAGGGGGGGTTGGGAAAAAGAAAAAGGGGAAAAGGGAAATTTTTCTTTTTTAAAAAAAAAAAGGGCCTTTTTTTTAAATTTTCAAAAAAAAAAATTTTTTTTTAAACCAAAAATAAAAAATTTTATTTTTAGAGGGGGGGGGGGCCCTTTAGGATTAAAAAAAAAATTTAAAAAAAAAAAAAATTAAAAAAATTTTAAAAATTTAAATTTAAAAAAAAACCCCAGTTTGCTTTTTAAAGGGGGGGGAAAATTCAGGGGAAAAAAAACCCCCACGGCAAAAATAAGGGTTTTTTTTTAAAAAAAAAAAAAAGTTTAAAGGGTTTTGGGGCCCCAAACAAAAGGGGGGTTGCGCTTTTTTGGGCCCCTTTTTCCCGGAAAAAAAGGGGGGCAATAAAAAAAAAATTTTGGGCTTTCCCGGGGAAAAATTTTTTTTAAGGGCCCCGTTTTCCCCCAAAAAAGGGAAAAACTTAAAAAAAGTGAAAGGGTAAATCCCAAAATTTTAAAAAAACCCAATTTCCAAAAAAAAAAAAAAAAAAAACCCGGGGGGTTTGGGCAAGTGAAAAAAAAAACCCTTGCCCCGCTTGGGGGGAAATTTTCTTTTATTTTTTCCCCTTTTAAAAAAAAACCCTTTTAAAGGGCCCGGGTTCAAAAAAATTTTTTGGGCGGAAAAAAAAAAATTTTCCCCCCCCTAATTTTCCAAACTCTAAGGGAAAACCCGGGGGGGGCCCAAATTTTTTTTTTTTGGGGGCCCCCCCCCTGTTTTATTTGGGGTTTGAAAAAAAATATTTTTTTATTAAGGGGGTAATTTAAAAAATTTGGGGGATTGGGTTTTTTTTTTAGGGGGGATAAAAAACTAAAAAAAAAAATAAAAAAAAAAATCTTTTAATTTTATAAAAAAAATTGGGGGTTTTTTTTGGGTTTTTTTTTTTAAAGGTTAAAAATTTTTTTTTAGGTTTTAATTTTATTTTTTTTCAATTTGTTTTTTTTGGGGTTTTTGGGGGAAAAAAAGGGGGGATAAAAAATTTAAAAAGTTTTTTTTTTAAATTTTTTTCCCTTAAAAAAATTTTTTTTTCTGAAAAAAAAAAAAATTTATAAAATGGCTGAATAAAGTTGGATTTTTATTAGGGTATGTTTGATAAGAAAAAAACTCGTATGAAAGAAAATAAACCTATTTTCCTGAAATCAAAAATTATTGTTTTTTCTAAAAATAAAAATAGATATGCGTTTTTGGAAATTTTGCAATAATTTCGCAAAACGTTTTAAGATCTTACAAGGTTGCAAGATTTAAAAAAGAAGTTTTGAAAACAACAGTTTAAAGGGGTTTTCAAAGGTTCAAGACGTACTTATATAACAAAAAAAAAAAAAATTTGCTTTAATTATAATTTAAACGCAAATTAATGGTTAATAATAACGCTAAATGAAATGAGATTATTAATAATTTTAATAAACCGCTAATGAAATGAATTATTTAATAAATTATTAATAACGCTAATGAAATAATTTTTAATAGTTATTAATAACGCTAATGAAATCATTAAATGAGGAAAATCGTGTTCCTTTAAATTAAAAAATATGGGTCATTCTCCAAAAAAAATGTTACAAAAATGGTGTCCCACAGCTTTCATTGCTTATAGAATTTTTAATTTTATTGTTACGGGGAAATTTTCACTTGGACTGCATAAAAGAAAAACGAAACTTTTAAGTTATTGTACCAATATTTTTAAAAAAAAGAAAAAAACAAAAAATACTAAAAACACAAAGTTGAGGAGACTTCATTTAAAAGAAGCATAGTCGGTAAAATTCACGTATTCCATGGACGAAAAAAATTAAAAGAACAAGAAAAGAACAAAAAATTGTAAATTGATATAAAAATTTTCGTAAAATATTGATGTAATATTGGATTAAAAAAGTGGGTTCTTGGTATCAAATTAAGCTTTTAAAAAACCACAATTTTTTT
>JAFNEN010005834.1:0-14907 GCA_019343175.1 Oedothorax gibbosus
TGAACGCAGTCAGTGACGATGGATGTTTTTCAAAATTATTTTTATTGAACACATTTAAGTTAACTAATCTCTTAAAACTAATCGGTTTAAATTATTTGTCTTTGAATTACGAGGCATAATTGTCTGTGTCCTAAAGGAGGCTGGAATAGTAAGTCAGTGGTCTGTTTAATTGGTTATTAAAATTGGTTAATTAAGTAATTTTTAATAAAGGATTTTTTGGCGAATGTTATGCGTTTTCTTCAAAGTCAGGCATTATCAGATCTACACGATGGCAATTGGCGACGGGCGGGCGTCGTAATTTGAACCGCAGTCAAGTGACGATGGATGTTATCAAAATTATTTTTATTGAGCCCTTTAAGGTTTTTTTAACCATTCTAGTATTTTTTACTAAATTTAATTTTTTTTACATTTTTGTTAATTTTTGGTCAAGTGACGATGGATGTTTTCAAAATTATTTTATTGAACAATTTAGTTAAACTAATCTCTTAAACTAATCGGTTTTTAAAATTATTTGTCTTGTGAATTACGAGGCATAATTGCTGTGTCCTAAAGGAGGCTGGAAATAGTAAGTCAGTGGTCTGTTTAATTGGTTATTAAAATTGGTTAATTAAGTAATTTTTAATAAAGGAATTTTTTGGCGAATGTATGCGTTTTCTTCAAAGTCAGGCATTATCAGATCTACACGATGGCAATTGGCGACGGGCGGGCGTCGTAATTTGAACCGCAGTCAGTGACGATGGATGCTTATTTATCAAAATTAAAATTTTTTATTTTAGCATTCCTAATGTTTTTAAACAATTCTTAGTATTTTTTTTTATAAGATTTAATTTTTTTTTACCCTTTTTGTTAATTTTGGGTCAAGTGACGATGGATGTTTTCAAAATTATTTTTATTGAACAATTTAAGTTAACTAATCTCTTAAAAATAATCGGTTTAAATTATTTCTTGTGAATTACGAGGCTATAATTTTCTGTGTCCTAAAGGAGGCTGGAAATAGTAAGTCAGTGGTCTGTTTAATTATTCAATTGGGTTATTACGTAGAAGTCTGTTCACTTATTAAAATTTGGTAATTAAAGTAATTTTAATAAAGATTTAAAAAATAAGTTGAGTAGAAATTCATTCCTAAATTCTTAAATTAATTTAAACAAAATTAAAAAATAAATAATGGAGTATTATTGTTAATGTTATAGTTTAGTTAACTAATCTCTTAAACTAATCGGTTTAAATATTTGCTTGTGATCTACGAGGCAAATAATGGTCGTGTCCTTAAGGAGGCTAGAAATAGAAGAAGTCAGTAGTCTGTGTGAAGTATTCAATGGGTATTTGCTTAAGTCTTTTTACTTATAAAATTGGTTAAGTAAGTAATTTTTAATAAAAGATTTTTAAAATAAGTTGAGTTGAAATGATTCCTTAAATTTTATTAAAATAATTTAAACAAATAAAAAATAAAAATAACGTAATACTATTTGTTAATGTACTAGTTTAGATTAACTAATCTCTTAAACACTCATCGTGTTTAAATTATGTCTTGTGAATACGAGGCATAATTGTCTGTTGTCCTTAAGGAGCTAGATATAGAAAGTCAGTAGTCTGTCTTAATATTCAATTAGGTTATTCTAAAGTCTGTTACTGATTAAAATTGGTAATTAATTAATTATAAAAGATTTTAAAATAAGTTGAGTGAAATTTCATTCCTTAAATTATTAATTTAATTTAAACAAATGTAAAAAATATAAAATAAAGTAATATATTAATTTACTCGTAGTTAACTAATCTCTAAAACTAATCCAGAATTTCACGATTTCGGTGTTAGCGTTTTCTTCAAAGTCAGGATATCAGCAGCTACACGGTCGCAATGGCGACGGCGGGCGTATAATTATGAAACCGCAGTCAATGACGATGTATGTTATCAAAAATTTATGCACAAATTAAGGTTTTTTTAAACCATTCTTAGTATTTTTTTTTACTAAATTTAAATTTTTTTACATTTTTGTATAATTTTTGGAATTACTTTTAGATATTTGACTGCTTTAAAATATCAAACATCGGTAAATGTTTATATGAGGGTTGCGGAGCGCGCGGGTTTATTAAGGTTATATTTTAAGTGTAGTGGATTACCAATTTTATGTTTTTAAATTTTTAATATTATTTTAATTTTAAAAGATTCATTATCGCTTCTCGGCCTTTGGCTAAGATCAAAGTGTAGTATCGTTCTTATCAGCTACATATCTGCTCGGTATCTCATCGATCGCCTTCCGATCTTAAAAATCTAACTCTTGTAACAGGTTTGGTTAGGGCATTTATGTGCGCCAAGCCATGGTTCACTGAGTTCGTGCATACGACTCGAAGGGCCCAAAATAATAAATAAGTGAGTAGATCCACCACTAACACCCTTTCCAATGCATATTAATGTTGAAACACTCTGAGGGATAAGCAAATTAACTGACGTGTAAACTGTTTCTCTGCAAGAGATTTACTCTACAATTTAAAATGCACAATACCTAAAAGTTTATCTGGTTAGATAGGTAATGTTCCTTGTCTTTACAGGCAACAATGATACAATTAACCTTTTTTCTGTCTTTTTATTGCTTTAATTAAAATTGGTATTCGAATTACTTGAATGTCTGAAACTAGGCAATATATTAATTTAACCTATTTCTTTCGGAAGCTTGACACAGCCCATTAGTCTCGTAAATTGTGATTTAAAATATAATAATTATAATAGTATCCATAAATATTTATTCAGTTTTATTACTATTCAGCATATTAATTTAAACATTTCTACCTCTTTCGGTAGCTGGACACAGCCAATGATGTCTCGTAATTTATGCATTTTAAAATATTATAATTATAAATATTATCCATAAATATGATTTAGTTTTATCTACTATCAGTTATTAATTAAACCTAGTTCTACCCTCCTTTCGAGCTTTGACACAAGCCAATTATTCTCGTAATTTGTGCATTTAAAATTAATAATTATTAAATATCTATTCCATAATATTGATTTAAGTATTTACTATTCAGATATTAATTAACATATTTCCTACCTCCCTATTACTATTCAGTATAAAAAAAATTACAGTATATAAAATATGGGCGAAACGACAAAATCTTAAGTTTTTATAATTGATATTTAACAAAATACAGATCCAAGAAATTCAGTTTGAATATGTAAGATGGCGCATGAATAATAATTTCAAGCTTTGAACCGAGAAGCCACCAGGGTCATAGACTCAGTGGATATGGCGTTCTAAGTCTGATAAGTCTCAAGGCTGTTAATTTATCATAAATATATTTAGTTAGTACTATTCAGTAATTAATTAACCTATTCTACCTCCTCTCGGAGCTTTGACACAGCCATTAGTCTCAGTAATTTGCTGCATTTTAAAATATACTAATTATAAACAATCCATAAAATATTTATTAGTTTTATAACTAATCAGTTATATTAATTAACCTATTTCACCGCCTTTCGGAGCTTGGACACAGCCAATTAGTCCGTAATTTGTGCATTTTAAAATATAATTAATTATAAATATTTATCCCCAAATATTGATCAGTTTTATACTACCGTATATTAATTTAAACATATTTCTACCTCTTTATTACCTATTCAGTATAAAAAAAATTCAGATATTAAAATATGGCGCGAAACGACAAAATCTTAAAGGTTTTATATATATTTACAATACAGATCCAATTATAAATTTCACTTTGAATAGTAATGGCGCCAGAATAAATTTAAAGCTTTGAACTGAGAAGCACCAGGGTTCAGTAGCTCAGTGGATTTGGCTTTCCCTCAAGCGAAAAGTCCCCAAAGTCTGTTAATTTATCCATAAATTTAATTAGTTTTATACGATTCAGTATTTTAAATTTAACCTATCTACCTCCTTGGAGCTTTGAAAAAAGCCAAATTAGTCTCTTTAATTGTGCTTTTAAAAATTATAAAAATTATAAATATTATCCTAAATATTTTTATTTTTATTACTACATATTTTAAATTTAAACATATTCACCTCCTTCGGAGCTACAAGCCATTAGGGCCTCGTAATTTCTTAAAATTCTTTGTAATAAATCTCAAAATTTAAAAAAAAATTAAAAATGAAAAATTTTTGTGTGATTGTTTTTGGAAGTTTAAAAGTATATAATAAAAAAACTTTTTTGTTTTTCATTTTTTGTGGAGGTATAAATAAAGTTGAAAAATTTTTAACTTAGGCGTTCAACTTGATGTGTATATCTCAAAAAAAAAATGAAAAAAGGGATTAATTTTTTTTGGGGATTCGGTTATTTGCAGAGGGAAAACATTTTATAAAAAAAAATTTGGACGGGCGGGCGTGGGAAATTGACCGCGTAAAGTGACGAGATTTATAAAATTTTATTTTATGAGCAATTAAAGTTTTTAAACAATTTTTGGGTATTTTTTTACTAATTAATTTTTTTAATTTTGTAATTTTTGGTCAAGGGGACGATGGATGTTTAAAAATTATTATTGAAAAATTTAAGTAACTATCTCAAAAAAAACAACGGTTTAAATATTTGCCCTTGTGAATTCGGGCATAATGTCTGTGCCTAAAGGAGGCTGGAAAAAAAAAGCGGGTCTTAATTTATAAATTGGTAATAAGTAATTTTAATAAAGGTTTTTTGGCGAATTTTATGCGTTTCTTAAAAGCAGGCATTATCAGACACACGAGGGCAATGGCGCCGGGCGGGCTTTCGTATTTGAACCCAGTCGGGGGACATGGAGTTATCAAATTTTTTATGACCCATAAGGTTTAAACAATTCTTAGTATTTTTTACTAAATTAATTTTTTCATTTTTTAATTTTGGTCAAGTGACGATGAGTTTCAAAATTATTTTATTGAACAATTAAGGTTTTAAACAATTTAGTATTTTTTATAAATTAATTTTTTACATTTGTTTAATTTTGGTAAAAGTGACGATGGAGGGTTTTCAAAATATTTTATTGAACAATTAATTTTAAACATCTCTTAAAACTAATGGGTTTAAATATGGTCTGTGAATTACGAGGCAATTGTCTTGTCCTAAGGAGGCTAGAAATAGAAAGTCTTTATTTGTTTAATTATTCATTAGGTTATTCTTAAAGTTTACTTTTTAAAAAATGGAATTAAGAAAAATTTTAATAAATTTAATAAAATAGGTTTTTAATTATTTCTTAATTAAATAATTTTCCCAAAAAATATAATAAGTAATAGTTGTAATTGGTTAAAATTTTTAAAATTTAAAAAAGGATTTTTCGTGTTATTTCGTTTTCTTCCAAAGTCAGGCATTATCAGAGTACCGGTGGCAATTGGCGACGGGCGGGGGGTCTAATTTGAACGCAGTCAAGGACGATGGAGTTATCAAAAATATTTTTATTTCACAATTTAAGTTTTTTAAACAACTAGTATTTTTTTACTAAAAAAATATTTTACATTTTTTTTTAATTTGGGAATTAAAATTTTTAGATATTAGGGCTGCTTAAAAAAATCAACCATGGTAACATTTTTTAAATTTAGGGTTGCGAGCGCGCGGGTAATTAAAAAAAAAATAAATAAATATAATTAAAATAAAATTATAAACGCCATAATAAAAAAATTTACTAAATATTACAAAAATAATAAAAAATAAAAATTAAAAAAGTCACATCCCAATTAGATGGCGCCAGGATATTCTGCGGTCACATGACCCTTTGGGGATCACATGACTGGGGCTCTAAGATTTTACTAAGCGGGTCCTAAATAATAAATCAAAAATATAGGGGGGTTCTTCAACGTTTGACACAAAAAAGTAAATGAATGATTAAAAGATTAATAATTATTATATTTTATAATATTTTTAACCCCCCCCGGTTGCAATGTAAATTGGGCAACAATGCAATCAAAAAAAACTCTAACAATTTATAAGTAATCATATTAAAATCTTTTAACATTTCCCCTTTTACTTTTTATTTTTATTCTTATTAACAAATTTTTTCAACAAATTCGAAGTACACTTTTTGGGACTTAGCCAAAATATATATAAAATAATTTAAAAATTTTAAATTATTAATTATACTTTCAACTCGAAATTTTTCAACAATTATGTAGTGAAAAATATGAATAGCTAATTTTTTAAAAACCCTAACTATTGCAATTTTCAAATTTTTACATCCAAATTTTCAATACTAATTCCCAAATTCGACAAGACGAGAAAATTTTGAAGTACAAAATTTTTCCCAAGTCCGAACGAGGGAATTTTCTAATTTTTCACGAAGTTACTGCTGTGCACGCATGGATCCAAAATAAAAAAAGTTGGCTAATTATGTAAATTTTAAAAAAAAAAAAAAAAAAAAAAAAAAAAAAAAAATAAAGTCCGAATCAATACTAATTCCAATTCGACAAGACGGGGAAATAAAGTCCCTAAACTTTTCAAAGCGTTAAGGCTATTCAATTTCAAAAGTTATGCCGGCATGGATAAAAATAAAAAAAAAAATGAATTAGTATAATTTAAAAAAATAAAAAATTTCAAATTTCCTCAATAGACAAACAAGGATTAAAAAAAAAAAAAAAAATGATTCATTGGTCCTCCAACAAATCTCCCCGTAGAGGATATTCGATATGAGTAGGGGGCTCTCTAATATTTACAACACCCAGACTAGTACTAAATTCTTTCAACGATTGGCCCCCCGCGCACCCGCACCCAGAGGGTTGGATCTAGAGCAAAGGACGCACAAATAGGCGTCCGGAGAAGTTTCCGGGCCCGGGTTTAGCTCGTCCCGGGGTTTAGCCTCCCACAGTCTGGACAGAGTACACCGGCAAAAGTTGCCACCGACGCGCGGGGTACGAACGTATCGTTGCACCCGACTAGACGGGATTCTGACTAGGGGGCGTCAGTCATAACCCCCAAAGGATGGTAGCTTCGCACCCTGGCTCTGACCAAGCACATGAACCAAGGTCAAACCCTTGGGGGTCCTCTCGACTGAGCAGGATTACTATCGCAAAGAGAGTCACGTGGGTTTTAAACAAACGTCTGCGACGGTCTAAACCCAGCTCACGTCCCTATAAGTGGGGAAACAAACCAACGCTTGGGAATCTGCTTCGCAATGATAGGAAGAGCCGACATCGAAGGATCAAAAAAACAACGTCGCTATGAACCTTGGCTTTCAAGAGCCAGTTATCCCTGTGTAATCTTCTGAAACCTTGCATAAAAACCCTAAAGTCAAAAGGGGTCGATGGCCTGCTTGCGTCGTATTCAAAGAAAAAACCCAAAATCAGCGACTTTGCCCCTTTTTCTCTACGCGAGGTTTCTGTCCCGGGAGTCGCCTTGGGACATCTCGTTTAACATTTGACCAGATGTACGCCCAGCCAAACAACCCCCCGGGAACTGCCCGGAGCGGATCGCCCCGCTACAAGGAGGCGCCCCCCTTGGGCTAGAACGGACCTACGGTCGCTTCCGCTAACCGGTAAGTAAAGAAACGATGAAAGCAGGGGGTATTCACGACGGTGCAAGCACCTCCCCTTATACAAACTTCATGTCTCTTCACAAAATCAGACAGTGTCAAGTCAACAGGGTCTTTTCCCGCTGGGTTTTCCAGTCCGTTTTTTCCCTTTGGGTGGTTTCGCTAGATAGTAAAATAGGGAAAGTGGAATCCGTATCATTAGCGCGTCCTAATTAAAATGACAGGCATTTGGGTACCTAAAAGGTCCATAGTACTCCCGCGGGTTTCCGACTTGGATGAATTCTTCACTTGCCCTTCAGAGCACGGGCAGAAATAAAATTGCGTCAGCACGCCACGGCCATTTGCAATGCATTTTTATTAGAAAGTCGGATTCCAAAGTCCGTGCAGTTTTTGAGCGACCGTTAGCCCCCCGGGCGACGCCGATTTGGCAGACCGAAGTCCGCCACAAATTCCAGCCAGGTTCAACAAGCAGAACCGACTTTGGTCCGAGGGAGAACCCACTGCCCTTGGGCAGCAGCCAGCCCGCCCAAATCCCGGGGCGGCTCCCGCGGGGCTACAGGACCTCAAAACCCACGAGCCGCCCCACAGCCATCCATCCGAGTACCCGGATAACTTTCCGACTTCCTTACCTACAGTTCTAGTGACTAGAGGCTGTTCACCATTGGAGACGCTGCGGGTATGGGTAGGACCCGGGCCCCAAATACAATCTCCTCGGATTTTCAAGGGCCAACAAGGCGCAAACCCGGGCACCGCAGGACGCGGGCTTTTACGAGAACAGGCCCTACTCGGACGAGCCGATTCCAGGGACACGAACTCTTACAAAGAAAAGATACTTCCCCCGGGTCCTCCGTCGACGTCCCCGATTTCGGTTGCTTTTACCATTTGGGCCCCAAAGGACCATCTCCGTGGGTTGGGGGAATATTAAACCCATTCCTTTCGGTGGCAGCGAAAAAAAACACAGCAGGTTTGCGTTTCGGCAGACGTCCGCTCTGGAAGGGATTTCTCGACCCTTTAGGCCCGAGACCCCAGCCCGTGTTAATGGAACCCTTTCTAGTTTCAGTCCTAAGGCTCCCTTGAGTATTTTACTACCACCAAGATCTGCACCGGGCGGTCGGGCGGGTCACGCCCGGCCCCCTTCAACGCCGCCACCGCGACCCCCCTACTCACGCGGCGTAAACCCCCACGGGGGAAGCTCTCCCGTAGCGGCCCGGAAAGGGCCCAACGTTGGAGCGTCATCCATTTTCAGGGCTAGTTGCTTCGGTCGGTGAGGTTACACCCCTTAGCAAATTTCCGATTTTCCATGGCCATCGCCCACTGTCTAGAGAAACCCAAAAACCCTTTCAGGGGTCTCTGAGCTCTCGATGGGACCCCTTTAAACCCGGGCTTTGGTTCATCCCACAGCCCCATTTTCGCTTACCAAAAGTGGCCCACGGGGCACTTCATCCTGTCTCGTCCGGCCTTCAGTCATGAAAGGCGGATTTTCCACCCTTTTAAAAGTTTGAGAATAGGTTAGTCTTTTTGGGCCCCCAAAGGCCTAACTTTCGCTTTCCCAGATGAGACTGAATTCAATGAGCGCCAGTATCCTGAGGGAAAATTTTCGGGGGGAAACCCAGCACTAGATGGTTCGTTTATCTTACCCCGCTACCCCCCATTGACGACGATTTGCACTAAGAACCGCAAACGGACCCCCCCCAGATTTTCCTCTGGCCTCGCCCGCCCGGGCCCATAGTTCCCCATCTTTCGGGTCCAACGTTGGCTCAAACTCCGCCAATTCCCCAAAAGTGAACGCGGCGGGCCCTCCGGTGGGGCCCCCCCGCGAGGGAACGGGGATCCCGAATGCGCCGACCTCCGCCGGCCTGTACTTTATTTCGCCCCCCGGGCTTATTCAAGACCCATGACCGCCACATGTTAGACCCTTGGTCCGTGTTCAAGACGGGTGGGGGGGTGACCGATCTACTCCCCAAACCGTCATCACTCCCACGAGCCCCCGCACCCACCACGGAGACGGACGATGCTTGCCACGAACTCGTTTCGGCGAACGCACCTCTCAACGAATCCTCCCGAATGCTATTATAGCCTTTTACGCAAGGAGGAGACGACAAAAGCCCCACCCGGGCCCTTTATTGCCACGGTCGGCGGAGGGGCCCGTCCGCAAGATGGTAACAACCGCGACACACAATTGCACCCCCCGGCCCCCTCCCTTTTTCTCGCTTTTAAAGACGTCCACCACCGGTTGCGGCGTCCTTCGGAGGGAAAAAATGCGTCGGTTTTCCCGCAACGCTAGCCGAGCCGGCCCCCCACGGGTACCCTAATGCATGCCCAGCCGCGCGCGAAACCCCGACTGAATATCCCACCACAGGATTTTAGGGCCCACCCCTTTACCTCAAGCAGTTTCACGTACTCTGGGAAATTCTCTTCAAAGTTCTTTGCAACTTCCCTCACGGTACTTGTTTGCTATCGGTTCCACGGGAATATTTTGCTTTTGGTGGGTTTACCACCCGATTAAGTTTGGGACCCTTTAAGCACCCCACTCCAAAGGAGATCGCATCCGGATAGAACCTAGCAGCTATGGGCCTCGCACCACTTTGGGCAACAGCCCCCTCAAGGGGCTTGCGAAGTCCGTCCTCCGGCCCCGTCACTCCAAACGCCACATTTTCCCCCCCCCCCTTTCGAGCGGGGGGTCGGCGCTGGTTCTCCCGGTTCACTCGCCGACTAAGGGGAATTTCCCGTTGGTTTTTTTTTCCTCCGCTTTATACTTAAATTTAGGGGTTTTCTCGTCTGATTGAGGTCGAATAGGGTATATGCACGTGGCAGGAGTAATTTTAGAACGCGGGCCCATTTTCCCCGCGGAGTCGGAAAGCGGCGAAAAAGGGCTTCGAGGCACCTTTTTTCGGCACCGAGCGAGCTGGGATTTTTGCCACGCGACAACGCAACTCGACGCAAACCCTCTTCGAGGGCACCTTTTTCGGACCGAGCGAGCAGCGGATTTGGGCCACGCACACGCCAACTCGACGCAAACCCCTTGCAGGCACCTTTTTCGCCCGAGCGACACGGAGTTCCCCACGCACACGGCACTCGACGCAAACCCTCTTCGAGGCACCTTTTCGGCCCCGAGCGAGCCAGCGGATTGCCCGCACAGGGCAAACTCGACGCAAACCCTTTTTCGAGGCACCTTGTCGCCCCGAGCGAGCAGCGGAGTTGCCACGCACACGGCAATTTCAAACGCACACCCTCTCGAGGCACCTTAATACTCCCGTTAAACTGCGAGCGTCTCGTCAATCCGTCGGTTTTGCATTGCACGCAGATCCATCCCCGGGGAGAGAAATATCCGTTCCCTCGCCCAGACAGACATGAAACCGCGGCAAGGGCTTCCTCGACAGGAGGGAAACACTCGTTGAGATTTTAAAACCGCGACTGTGAAGTGGGGAGCGGTCAATGGAAGGAGAACCTTCCTCGGAAAAAAGTCTTCCGCCCCTCAGACAGGCGAGGCCCCGGCAGACCCGAGCCGGGCAATGCGCGTTCAAAAATTTTAATGCTCAATGTGTTCTGCAATTCAACCAAGTCGCAGCTGGCTGGGTTCTCATCGACCCGTGGCGAGTGACCCACTGCTTAGAGTTGTCATTTTTTGATTCCCCGCCCCGTCACCAGGCGTTTCTCGTATTGCGTTCAAAAAAATTTCGGAACAACTACTCCCCGTAGGGGAAGGCGGCCACCGACGAACCTTCAAGACTCCATGGTGCGTGCAATCGGCTTAGGCCGGGCACGTCCCTTGTCACGGAAGGACATGGGGACTACTACCTCCCTTTCCCAGGGATAGACGCCGAGCGGGTTTGCGGATTTAGCCACGTGCACGGCAATTTCGACGCAAAAACACCCACTCGAGGCCATCGACGCGTTCAAAAACCCCATCATCCGAAGTCGCGGACGTCAACGTCCAGGGGCCGAAAACCGAAAGTGGCGGCGCGCCAGAGCGGGCCCGTCCTTCAAACCAAAGCCCCCGCGTCCTCGAGGGACGAGGGACCTCCCTCTTGCCGTCTCGCGGCCGGAATCAGTACACCATAGGTTCGGCGTCTTATATCCTTCAAAGTGGCACTTTCGCCGGGCACCCTACTAATGCCCCGCCTCCCGGGCACCGGGTTTCTCGGCCCCATCCGGGCAGACGGAAGACCGAGGAGATTGCCTACTCTCTCGCTCGCGACAAAAGGGTTTGCGATATGTCCCACCGCTGGTTCACCACGGTTACCTTGTTTCCGACTTTTATTTCCTTTTAAATAATCAAGTTCGGGCATCTTTTTCGGCACGTCGGGCTCGACCCGAAAGCCAAATCGACAGCCAATCCAAAGTCCCTCACTAAAATATTCAATCGGTATAGCGACGGGCGGTGTGGACAAGGGCCAGGGACCTAATAAACGCGAGATGATGACTCACGCTTACTAAAATTCCTCGTTCAATGGCGGATATTGAAATCGCCAATCCCCTACAAAGGGGTTTTCAACGGGTTACCCATTCCTGTCGGAAAGGGAAAGCACACGATGATTCTTAAATGTGGCACGCTGTGGCCCAGGACTCTGGGAAATTTAAACAAAACCTGCTATTGCTTGCCCTCGTGGGCTAAACGCCGCCAGTCCCTCTTAAGAAACCCCGGGACTAGGATGTTTCCCGACGTCTATTTAGTAGGCTAGAGCCTGTCCGTTATCAGAATAAACCAGCAAATCACTACAGAACCAGAGCGGCCATGCACCATACCCCAAATTCAGAAAGACTCTTTAAACGTCAATCCCCGCCGTTCCTGGCCTGGTAGGGGTTTTTCTGCGTTGGTCAAATTAACCGCAACCCCTTACTGGTGGTGACCCTCCGTCCAATTCCTTAATTTCAGCTTTGCAACATACTTCCCCCGGAAAATCCCAAAAGCTTTGGTTTCCCGGAGCTGCCGCGTGTCATTTTGAGGACAAGCCGGATCGCTTTGGGTGGGCATCGTTTTTATGGTTAGAAACTAGGGCGGTATCTGATCGCCTTCGATCCTCTAACTTTCGTTCTTGTTAATGGAAACATTCTTGGCAAATGCTTTCGCGTAGTTCGTCTGGGGACGGTCCAAGAATTTTTTACCTCTATCGTCGCAATACGAAAGCCCCCCGTCTGTTCCTCTTAATCATTACATCGTGTCCCCAAAAACCCAAAAAAATAGGGAAACCCAGGTCCTATTTCCATATTCCATGCACCATTGTTTTAAAGGGGTCACGCCTGCTTTGGCACTCTAATTTATTTTTTAAATAGAAACTTGCCGTTTAACCGAGACACCGGTGAAATCAAACAAGGGAAAACCGGCTGGCTTTTTTCAGAACGGGCAGTTACCGCCGTTAGGCGGGCACGGGCCCGACTAGACTAGATCCAACTAAAGAGGTTTTTAAACCGCAACAACTTTAATATACGCTATTGGAGCAAGTTTTTTACCCCGGGCTCTGCACTTTTGGGTTGCCCTCCAATTGATAATTTGCTAAAGGGTTTAGAGTGTACTCATTCCAAATTTCGGGGTTTTCAAAAAGTCCCGTATCGGTATTTTTTCGGGGGGGGGGGCACTACCCCCCCGTTCCGGGAGTGGGTAATTTGCGCGCCTGCCCCCTTCCTTGATGTGGGTAGCTTTCTCAGGCTCGCCCCTCCGGAATCGAACCCTGATTCCCCCTCACCCGGTTACGACAAAAAGGTAGCGCATACCTACCATCGACAGTTGAAAGCAGACACTGAAAGGATACGTCGCCGGGACGAGCCCCTGCGATCACCCAAGTTATACAGAGTCACCACGTTTCAACGTGCACAAGGCCCGATGATTTTGGTCTAATAAAGCGTCTCGTTTCCCCGAGGTCGGAGCTCTGCTGCATGTATTTAGTCTGATTTGCAACGTTACCAATAACTAAATACGATCCAAGGAACCATAACGATTTAATGAGCCCTTCGCGTTCGCCATACTACGGCCCGTACTTTAGACATGCTGGCTTAATCTTTGAGACAAGCATATGATTACTGGCAGGATCAACCAGGTATTTTGAATCTTCTATGTTTCTCCCTTTCGGAAAGCCTTTCCACCATCGAGGGACCCCCACTAAAGGGCCCCTGTATTTGAATTTTCCCAGAAAAATTGCCATAAAATAAAATACAACGTCGCACTCTCGGCAGCGTTCTCGACTCACCACGTCCCCGCTGCAAAATTGCAGCGGGGCTAGGAAACAACAAGGTAAAAAAAGGCGACAAGCGAGTAGAAAAATTGGCCCACGCGCAAGCATTCAATCCACACCCCAAAACCCCCCCCAGCCCGATCTACGATCCACATATGCACCATATTCCACAGAAATAATTTCCGACGATGGAGGGCACGGCACGGGGGCCGGACCACTCGCAGAGAAGCTGAGACGTGAGGGAAGCAGGCCAGACTAGCAGACCTTGAACCCCGCTGAAACCCTTTGGAGCACAGACCTTGGGGCCCCATATATAAGGCGCAGAACAGCAACTACTACCAACCCCAAAACCCCGTTCCGACGTTCCCCCTTTTTTCTACATTCAAATTACTCAATTAAGAAATAAAATAAAGCAAAGAACACTTGTTGACTGCTTTTTATTATTTAAGTGCCGTAATTATTAAATTAAATCCACTTTAGAAACGGTCGTTACGGCCACTGCAAGAGTTGGGTTTGTTTTGAAAACTTTCGAGTCGTAAAACGCAAACTATCACAATTAAATACAATTATTTCTAATTCAAATTACTCAATTAAGAAATAAAATAATTCAAAGAACGATTTGTTGACTGCTTTTTCTTATTTAATTTTCGGAATTATTAATGAAAACTTACATTACAAACTTGCATTACGGCCTCGGACAGAGTGCGGTTTGTTTGAAAACTTACGAACATGAAAAGCAAACTTTCACCATTAAAAACAATTTTTTTCTACATTCAAATTACTCAATTAAGAAATAAAATAAAGCAAAGAACACTTGTTGACTGCTTTTTATTATTTAAGTGTCGTAATTATTAAATTAAATCCACTTTAGAAACGGTCGTTACGGCCACTGCAAGAGTTGGGTTTGTTTTGAAAACTTTCGAGCGTAAAACGCCAACTATCACAATTAAATACAATTATTTTCTACATTCAAATTACTCAATTAAGAAATAAAATAATTCAAGAACATTTGTTTGACTGCTTTTTCTTATTTAATTTTCGGAATTATTAATGAAAAACTTACATTACAAACTTGCATTACGGCCTCGGACAGAGTGCGGTTTGTTTTGAAAACTTACGAACATGAAAAGCAAACTTTCACCATTAAAAACAATTTTTTTACATTCAAATTACTCAATTAAGAAATAAAATAAAGCAAAGAACACTTGTTGACTGCTTTTTATTATTTAAAGTGTCGTAATTATTAAATTAAATCCACTTTAGAAACGGTCGTTTACGGCCACTGCAAGAGTTGGG
>JAFNEN010005854.1:0-13899 GCA_019343175.1 Oedothorax gibbosus
CATCTTAAATCAAAATTATCAAAATAAAAAAAACTCCCAAATTTTATAGCAATCTCCCAACAAAAAAAATTTAAAACAGAAGCTGTGACTAACATTCTTTGGGTTTTTTACATTTAAAAAAAAAAATTTTTTAAAATAGAAAAAAAGCTTTTTTTTTTAAAAATTTAAAAAGTTGTGGAATTCCCCAAAAAGGGTTAAAATAAGAAAAAAAATTTTTAAACCCTTAAAAAATTTTTTTTTTAAAAACAAAAACTTTTTTTTAAAAATTTTCAATTTAAATTTTTTTTTTAAAATCTTTTTTTTAATTTTTTTTCACACACCCCCAAAAGGGTTTTTATCCCCCCTTTTTTTTTCTTTTTATAAATTTTTTAAAGTTATAAATTGATTAATGGGTGTTTTTTTTAAGAAGTTTTTTAGTGTTTTTAAAAATTTTTTCCAAAAAAAATTAATAAAAAATAATACTTTACTTAAAATTCAAGAATTAAAATTTTTGGAAAAACCGAAACCCCATTTTTTTTCCCCCAAAAAAAAAGCCACTTTGAAGCAAAAAGTGTTCCCACAGAAAAAATTTTAAAAAATTTTTGCCCCCAAAATTTTGTAAAAATTAAAAATTTTAAAACACAAAAAAAAATTTTAAAACCGTAATAAAAAAAAAATTTAAAAAAATTTTCACCTGAGGTATTTTTTTTACGGGAATTAACCTTACAAATTCATAAAAAAAATTTTTAGACTCAATCACTTTACACTTTTTTGCACAAAATTTTAAAATGGATTTTTAAAGAAAATTTAAAAAAAAAAGGGAAAAAAATTTTGGAAACAAATTGGATAGTGGACGAAATTTTTACATTTTTTTAAAATTTTTTTTTAATTTATAAAAAATTCTTAAAAAATTTTTTTAAACTTTTTTAAAAATGAGAATTGTGAAATTACCTTAAAACATTGCCCCCTTTTTAGTTTGTTTTAGAAATTTTTTTTTTAAAAAACTTTTTTTAAAAACTTTTTTTTAATAGAATTTTTTTTTTTAGCTTCCACCTACTTTAATAACAAAAAAGGGGAAGGTATTATAATCGTTAAACCCGTCTGTCTGTCTGTCCGTCTGCCCGGGCCCCCCTTTTTTCAACCCCAAACTACAAATGCTGGGACAAGGGAATGAAAAAAATTTTCAGCGAAAAAAATTTTAAAAATACATTGAAAATTTCAAAAAAAAATTTTGGAATTCGAAGATTTCTTTTTTTTAAAAAAACAAAAAAATTTTTAATGTTTTTTTTAAAAAAACATAAAAAAACCTTTTTTTTAGAATTAAACCCCCTTGCTATTTCCCAACAACCCCCCCGCCCCCCCCGAGAAATTTTAAATTTTTTTTTTAAACAAAAAAATTAAAAATTTTTTTTCCAGTTTTTTAAAAAAGAGTCAAATATAGAATTTTGTTGTTGATATGAAATTTTTTTTCCCTTCTTTTTAAAAAACGAGGAATATTACATATTTTTTCTTTGAAATAAAAATTTTGTTTTGACAAACGATAAGTAATAATTATGAATTTTCGAAAATAAAATAATATCCCTGGATTAGCCAAAATTTATTTATGTTAACTAACCATAAATAAAATATTATTTTAGGGTTAGATATATTTTAGAATTAAAAAAAAAAATTTTTTTAGTAAAATTTCCTGGTACGGGTTCCACCATACAGGTCTTGTATTTACATTTTATAGAAGAACTATATAATTGGTGAAAGAAATTTTGAGACAGGTGCTATGGATGCAAAAAAAACATACTCGAAGTTTAATGAAAAAATTATAATTAATTTTATTGTTACATACTTCCTGAAAAAAAAAACCCACCGGCAATACTAAAAAATTAATATAGTATAAATGGTTAACTCTGTTTGCAGTGGCAATTGATATCTTTAGTAGTAGGGTCTGATTTTTAAATAGGTAATATTGTAAATAGGTTGTTTAGAGGACACTTTACACCATAAAAGGCTTAGGACTTTTAAAATCTTTCTATTTAATGTCTAAAGAGTCCTAATATTTTAACCCCACCACAAAATATATTTAATTTTTTTCCTGGTTTTGGACCTAATTGCAATTATTGTACTCATAGGCTTAAAATTTAGTGTAACTTTTTTACGATCATGTATTTGTACAAAGTGAAGGTTGGTGCATATTTGTGTCGATCAATTTGGCCTTTTCAAAATGTTGAATGAGCGAAAAGAGACAAATTATTTCATTTCTAAATTGTCATTTCTAAAATTGTATCTGAAAGAGTGTTCAAAACATAAAATGGAATATTCACATGTATTTTGGTAGGTTGAAATTCGATGTTTTCAGAAAGAAAAATGTTTAATTTAATTGTTATTAGATTTAATTAGTATGATATTAGTTCTATATTTGTATTCATGTATGATATCTATACATTAAAACATTGAAACTTAAATTTAGCACACGTTTGTCTGTGTCTAAATAAATGCTTAAAATGGATTTTAGAGCTGCGTTCAATTTTTTAAATAATTTTCAGTCGTGTCCAAATCACCAACAGCACTTGTGTGACTTTTTTTCTATGCTAGAATTTCTATGTCTTTTTGTTAAATTACATTCTTACAACATTACATTTACATCATCAGTTTCAAAAAACAGCTTTGCGCTAAAATTCACAAATTGTTGCATAAAATAAAACAGACTTTCTCTGTAAAATTATACTGGTACTTTTCTAGCACATCAAACTGGCCAACACCATTTGTCACTAAAAAAACAACAGATACTTTTTTCTATAAAGAGGAGATTATATAAATACGTGTTTTAGAACTTTGGTAGTGTTGGATCGTCTCGTTTGATGCACGCTTCAAATTATTATAGAACCTTTTTTTTTTCGTTTTTCACATAATTTAATAAGCCACACAAGAAAGAATTCATTTCTCTGATGAAAAATTCTACACGGTGTCGGATGAAATAAAAAAAAGGCTAAAGGGGACGGAGACCTCCATTGAAGCCCATGTTAAAATTGACCTTTTTTATGTAACTTTTTTTCAGAAATATTGATAATTTTAATTGAAATTTTACCAGTGTTAAATGGATGTGTAAACTATACTTTAATGGAGTGCATTGTCAACAATTTGTTAGTTTTAAATTATAATTTTTTAATGTGAAATACATATTTTTTTTACATAAAAAAACATTCAATTAATTAAAAAAAGTTAAGATATTTATAGTCAAATCCCTCCAAGCGGTTTTTAGAAAAAACTTTTCTTAAATAAGTAATAAAAAAATTTTCAGGCTGATACTTACAGTAGATTTGAGAAAAAGGTACATGAACATTGAAAAGTTAAGTTTTGAGAGATAACCGTTTAAAGTAAACAATATGGTTTCTTACCTATAAAACATGAGGGATTTACTTAAACAACGTTTTGTTTAAAACAATATAAAAATAATTCTTCCAGTACTCAAAAACTTTTAATGTAAGATATCGTTAAAAAGCTAAGACTTTCATATTTAAGAAACACTAAAAATAAATGAAATGTCATTTTTTGAAAAAAATTTTGGGGTCTGGCTCCCCTTTAAAGACTTATTTTCACTTTAAAACTTATACTATTTCTCAGCAATGGTCAAAATAATTTTGTTATTGCTAACCCATGTTAATAGTTTTAGCGTACAAAAAACATCTTGAAAAATATTTAATCTTGTAAACAAGTATGTATTTACTCTTGATGTTGGAATTATTATAATATTGTCATAAAATCATATTATAAAGATGTTGGATTTACGGATTTTAAAAGAACAAATTCTATTGCAATTTCTCGATTTAATTCTCACGACACATCCTAAAAACAATAAGTCCCACTTTTAAGATAAAAAAATTAAAATCTTAAACGCAAGTATATGTTGATACAACAATCTCAAGTAAAAAACCATGCTTCACCTTTGTTACAGTAAAAACAGTCCTAATATCTTTTCCCAAGAAAAATCTCCTGTGAATTATTTTAAAATAAATTTTATAATAAGTATAACAATATTTTTTTTTAGAAACTTAATGCACAAAATATCTTTTTACCTTACGATAAACAATTACTAGATAAAGAACCTTAAAAATGACTACAAAAAACCTATTTTAAGTATTCATTTCTTTATTTTATAATAATCATATTTATATTTTGCTAACCTTGTCACTTATTCTAAAATTAATATATAAAAAGAGGTCTTAAGAAAATTTAATAAAAAAAAGGTTTACTTAAAAATTGTTCTCTCTCTAGTTGATTGTTCTTTGAATAATATATTAGTTAATAAATTGGTGTGAAATAACACAAAAGTTAAAATAGGCGCAATAAAAACAAAGTAAGGTTTTATTATTACTAATTAGAAAAAAATTGTACTAGTGGGATTAGTTATAGGAGGTAAAAATTAATATATCTTTGTTCGGTACATTATCATGAAAAGATGAAATATGTACAATATTAGAATAAAAAAAGAAATTTAATGATAATAATTAAACATTCTTTATTACACAGCAAAATATCCTAGAAAGTTCATAGAATTATCACTAGAAAGCAATTATCATAAAAGAACATTTTTTTTAAATATCGGATTATTAAAACTATTTCATAAAAAACTAATAACTCAGAAAGTGATAATTTTGTTCCCTAATACTTCCGAAAACGTGTTCAATTTCAATATAGTTATTAAAATAGTATATATAGGATTAAAATATTATTTTTTAAATCCTTCTAAGACAATCTTAATTGCAACAACGACATTTTTTTTCCGAACTTGAATATGGGTCTGCAAACCAAATTTACCATGCCTTATTTGCACAGCAACTTATATTCACTTTGTTCATGCGACGGACTTTGTTTTTGAATAATAATTTCTTTTACCCTAATATTGGACTAGTTAAAATCTATATAATGTAGGTATCAAATCGACAAATATTATGGGTTTTAGCAGCATTTGCGAAATGTACGATACCTTAACAAATAGATTGCTCCTAATTTCTTACAAATATTAGTAAAATTACTGCATTAAACTGGAAGCGGGAAAAAAAAAAAAAAATATTCATTCGTGTGTGTTATTAGAATACAATTTTCCTTTAAAGAGAAAATTATTCGAAAATGTGAATCAGATCAAATATTTTGTTTCTCGAGTATATGAAGGTTAACCCCCACTGTTATTGATTCTTAAAAAATAGGTAATTTTAAAAAAAGATTAAAATATATTAAAAGTACATAGTAATATATCGTATTAAGAAAATTATATTAATATTATAACTAAACTTAAAATTACAGTGATTGTGTTTGTATATATTAACATTTTAAAATATTATTTTGATAAATATTTTTGTCGTGTAATTGTTGCTTGTACCACAACAAATTTAGTAAAAACAACAACGTACTAATTGATTTTATGATTAGAGTCAACTGTGATATAAAGATTGGTACACTATTGTAGTGAAAAACATTTTATACAATCCTTTAGCGATGTATTCAATCACACATGATCTGTAATAAAAAATCTGACCAAATCGCAATACCAACCCTTTAACGTATTTTTGGAAAAAAATGCTATATGACCAATGTTAAACCATTTCACTCTAAATTTCAGTTAGACAATTTTCTTTACCTTCAGTGTCTCTTTTGAATAACTTATGCCGACCCACCCAATTCGCAATAGAGTTGCTCCACAATAGTTTCCTCCCTAAAAACTAAAAACAATGTCGACACTTTTAATGTGATGGCTTTGCATTGTGAAATCCAGGTCCCCAAACAATGTGATCCATTAGTCCTGGACAATAAAACTTTATTTTTAAAAATTTTTTTTATAACATATTTGAGTTAAAAAAAGTTAAATCTACAGTTTATGGTTAAAATTATAGAAAATTACTGTTGCCGCTCATAAGCGCAAGTTTGCGGGGGTTTTTTAGCGCCATAGCTGAGCTGTCAGATTTTGGTAGGAAAATCGTGGGCACGCATGTATATTATTATGTGTCATGGGCAAGACCCCCCTTGAGTACCTGTTTGGTCTGGGTTGTCTCGGTAAAAAAGAAAAAAAAATTTAAATTCCCAGTATAATTATGCACTTCATAAACTTTACTCATCGTTGTAATTTTTACGATTGTGATTTGTACAAATGTAAAAAATTTTATTTTATATTTGTACTATATTATGGGTTTTTGAGATGGTTAAAAAGTACGAAATAAAACCTGAAACATTTTTGGAAACACTCATATTTTTTCCCTTTCCCAAAAACTAACGTGAATGCGTTATCAAAGAGCTTTAACGTAATTACGTTTTTTGGTCAGTTGAAATTCGATTTCAGATAATAAATTCAAATTTTTAATTATTTCAATCTACGGTAAGTGTAAAGTAATTGTTTTTCCCCAAAAACATTAAATGTATTGGAAAAATAAATTTACACATGTTTTTTTTAATAAATGTTTTTTTAAAGTGCTTTTTCTTTTTATTTACAGGCTTTAATTTAAAAATAAGTATTTTTCAACGCTCAAAATTGTTTAATATTATCTATTTTCACCTGCTCATTTAATCATCTCAGTCTTTTCGGGAACATTTTACATATTTTTTTTATTAAAATTAATTTTCATTTGAACATAAATTTACTTAAATTTGTGCACCTAAACTTTAAACCTGAAAAACACAGTCCCCAAAAATATGCTACACATGGTGTGAAGTTATATTTAAAACCATAAATTTTAAAGAAAAGTTATGCGGGTAAAAATAACCCATGCCCCCCCCCCGTTTTACGGGGGTAACCCTTCTACCTGATTTCTTACAGTAGCACACAAACTCTTATAAAATTGTATTAAAAGAGGTTTCATATTGTTTCTTGAGCAAATTTTTGAACCATTAGTAAACATATGTTTTAATGTATTCCGTTATCAACACAAATATAGGTTTTTGTTTAATATTTCTATAAAAATAGTTTCTACCAGATTTAGAAAGGAAACGTTACACTAAAGTATTTCATTGTAGAAACAGTTTTGTCAATCCAAAACAGTAATTGTGCAAACTAGGTTGAAATCCTATGAAGATACAATTAACTTACCGTTGTTCTAAAAAATGTTTCTTAAAACTCCTTGACAGTTAGTTGTCTTTGAAATTTACTTTAAAGAGTTCTTAAAATTGATTTAATGAGAACTAGTAAATTTTAGTTTTTAAAAAAATTCCATACCCTTAGTTCATGTTGTGACTTACTCCATACAAATATTTACGTGCTGCGGTTTAAAGGAATTAAAGGGAAAATATTGTGTGTGCTAAAAGGGAAATTCTAGTAATCACCCAATTTTAATATAACTGTACTATTTAAGATAAAGCGTTTCTCGTTACTTTTGAAATAAACTGAAAAAAATTTTGAATTATAGAAACAAGTTTATAGACAGTAGAAATTTCCTTCAAAAGCTTAGAGCCCAGGCCTTATAAACAAGTATAATAATTTTGTACCCCCTATAGGGGAAATAACAAATAATCTATAGATGAGTAACAAGTGAAGGATTTTGATTTATAGAATTAAGCGTTTAAAAGTCTTTATATTTTGGGGTGCGAGCGTATTTAAACACCCGTTTCAATTATTTTGGCTTTTATTATCCTTTTACCAAAGGCAGATCCAAAAAAGACAGTGTTAACCAAGGTAAAAACTTTAAATTTTGTTAAAGTATAAAATGGTGAATATAAGGGAAAAGGTGAATAGAGGAGCTTAAAGAAACTACAAAGTGTCAGTGGGATTAAAAACCTTAATACCCGTCAAAAATAGTTTCTTCACTTAACGGAAAATACAACTGGCAGTTTGTTGTCTGGGAAAATTCCGTTTATTGACAACCCTTTTCATTAAATTTTGTTTATCCATTTTAGAAGGGAAAACTTCCATAAACTGACAATTATCCCTTCTAAAATTTTTGTGTGTTTGGAGAAAAATACACTCGATCTACCCGAACCCCGAATCACACCAAAATCATTATTTCCTAAAAAAAAAACAATTTCTTATATTTTTTACTTAATAAACCACACAAAAAGAAACAATTTCAGCTACACGAAATATCTCAATTACTTGAAGGTTAACAACATGTGTAAAAATATTGTGCATGACCTCTTAAATTTATAAAAGTGGTTTTAGGTCAAGGGGCCCGGATGGCCGAGGAGTTTGGACCATTGCGCTAACAGTCTGCGCGCTGTAACGGGTGCGGGTTCGATTCCCGCCTTCACCCTGGGTGTATATTCCTTTCTCTGTAACAGTAAAAAATTCTTTCTGTGTCTGTCTTACTTGACGAAGGCTTTATAAGCGGGTCTCTGATCAAGCACAAAAGCCGGAATATATATGTACCTACCCCTACCCCTTTATGTCAATTTGAATTAAAAAAAAAGCTCCAAATGTATTTTGTTCTCATTTTCGTTGGTATTTTTGAAATAATAACTTGGTGAATCAACTACTCGGAAAGAGCGGAAAAGAAAATAACTCAATAAGAGAAAGTAACTATTTATTCTTGTTAAGAAAAATCATATTTTGATTATTATTGTTATAATTTTCTGAGTTGGAATCACGTTGCACTAGAGCTTCTTGGGACACATTGAATCCCATCATAAAAGAAAATTCCTGTAAATCGACATCATAATTTTTACGAATTTAAATCGAATGACGAATTTTTATGACTTCATAAAAATAATTATAGCACATCAGAAAGTTAAAATTTTTATTAACTTTATATATCTTAATTAACACATATTTAAGATTAAAATCGTAGTGTTTACAATCGTCTTTGCGTATTATACAGTATGATAAACCAATGTGTAACAAAAAATGCAATATGGAAATGCACATCATTCCAATCTAGTATCAGTCTAAATTCCTGTAAATCTGTGCAAATTAATCTTTAAAATTATATTTAAAAATACATATCATTACAGGTTAAAACTTCATGCTAACAGTATAGTATATGATATATGCAATGAATGGTCTAAATAAAGCTACTTTAAATATTTATAAACTTTTGAAAACAACGTTGTATTACATAATTATAAAACTACATCATTTTTATCGAACAATTATTTTTACTTATAAAACGGAGATATACAACTTATTAACTTAAAAAATAAAACATGTTTGATTTACCAAACGAAAACAATATATCTTTGAGTTATCGAAACGTACATAACATTTCATTACATTTATATATAGTAATTTATAAAGTTAAAAATTTGTGATAACATTAAATTAACAAATATAATCTTTTAAACATAAACAAATGCTTAAAATGTACAACATTTGCTATTTACAAACAAATAGAATAGTCTTTAACCAAGTACACTGTAAAAAAATTTACTGTAAAATTCTGCATATATAACAGATGCTCTCCAAACTCTTTCAAGTTTACGTTGCTTCCTGGTTTCCTCCAGAAACATAATAAATCATTCAACGAACATACTTTTGAACAATTCAATAACATGCATCTTTACTCAACAAGAAAACTCGACGCGTGTCACTTAGTTGTGGACTGGGATGAAGACTCCGAGTCACTGGATCTAATCCGAGAAACTTGTAGTCGAGAAGTAAGTGGAAAAGTATGGTTTCGTCATATCATGTAAAACTTATGACAAAAACTGTACAAATTAGTATACCATATGGCCAAATACTGTACAACTTAGTTTACCATATTCCAAAAACTGCATAACTTATAATTTGTATAGTAACTGACTTTGCCTATGGATTATTTTTACATTTCCAAGGAAGTAATTGCTTTATGTGGGGTTGTTTAAAAAAATTTTAGGGAAGGTCACTAGCTATATTTTCGGAACATTAATGGTAAAAATAAGTTTAAATTTTTTTGCACATCAGTTAACAATTTTCAAAAATGTTCCTAAATTTTATTTGCAGTGTTGGAAGATTATCTAATAAATTATCGGTAGCAGAGGACTCTACTTTTATACATCCTTTGGCTTAGTTTGGAAAAAAAATTAGTGTTGTTTAGAACTAATTAAAGCACATACCACACACAGCAAAGTTGGGCGTTGCATGCAATAATAAATTTAATCAATACCAAATTTAATAAATGCAAGGTTTACCATTTTACCTATGATGCAGTAATAGAAGTCCACTTTTACCAATCATTTACAAAAGTGTAAAATTGTGTTGTTTCAATTCCAAGCATACATAGTTGCAGATGAAAAATATTCTTTAAATTTTCAAATCTTTTTTTAAATATTCCAGATAGTTCGCTTTTATTGTTTAAAAATTGTTGCTGGAGTTGGTGACATATGTTATTTTGAACTTTGTTTTTGTGCGTCTTGTCTCAAAACGAAAACAAGTCCCATAGTTTTTACAGTTTTTACGCAATATGATCATCAGTATTTCGAAAACGCTTTTATTCCATTGTTATAACTGCACTACTTTGCATAGTAGTGTTTTCAATTTCTTTGGTTTGAGATGAAGATAGATTCGACTCCAAACTTTGTCTTCTTTGGTGATTAACGAGAACAAGTCTGAGTTCATGACTTTTAGAGTTATAATTTCGAATTTGATTCAAATACTTCTCTTCAAAATCCGAAATGCATGAGTTTCAGCAGTTGTACTTTCTTTTGTATAAATTGATGACAAATGCTACCTTATATCTGATTTGCCTTGACTTGAAACGTAAGAAGTCCCAACGTTTACGATTTTCGTTTTTAACTCAGTCATAACTTAATTCATAAATGCTTACACTAGTGTTTTATAGTTTCTTTGGTATAAGTTCAAGATTCTACCGCAAACTCATTCTTTGTTGCGTTATAACAAAAACTTTTGGACAGAGCTATTTTTTAGTCTCTTTGGTATAAGTTGAACAAAACTTATTCTACTTGAAATTCTGGCCTTCCATGAATTGAAAAGAAAACTTGGCCAACTACTTATGACTTTGATTATACTTTTCAGTTTCTTGGTATGAGATGATGGTGAATACTAATTCATATCTGGTCTTCATTGACTTGAAACGTAAATAAGTCAGAGCGTTTACGATTTCCGTTTCTTACTCTTGCAGGAGTATCAGGGACAACAAGTGATGTGGTCCTGTTAGTCATATTGTTGTCCTTCTAAAACAGAAAAAAGAGAAAATCATAGTTTAATTACATATAAGTTTTGAATTTTTAGTGCAAAAAACAAGAAGGGTTTAGAATAAAAAAATGTATTAGGTTAAAATGTATCCTATGATGCAGTCTATGGCAAGCTTGAAATAATATAAAGTTGCTTAATGAAAACATTGAATACGAATAGGAATACTTTGAACTCTTTCTATACCAAAACACTTTTTATACCACACTGTTAAAAAATAATAGTTCAAGGTTGAACCAAATTACGGTTCAAAGTTGCTGCAACCATTATTTGGTAGACTGTTGAACCATAAAACGGTATTTTCAAATTACGTAACTATGGTGAGAGGTTGAACCATATGCGGGATTTTCCCAACGCAGAAATTATAGTGAAAGGTTGAACCATAATATGATGCATTCCCAACGCAAAATATATTGAAAGGTTGAACAAGGAAAAGTTCTCCCAATGGCATAACAATAGTGAAAGGTTGAACCATAGTTGTTTTTTTGTGTATTCAAGAATTAATAATGTATTAAATAATATTTTTATCAGGATGTCACTCACACAGTAAATTTTTAATGATGCATGTAAATTCAATATAAACTTCATAAATATTTATTTTAATCTTTAAACAAAGTAAAGAAAATAGTTATATTAAAAAATGTTTTTTTTATGATGGTAGGCATTTTTTGTTAAATAAAATAAAAGAACACTGGTGAAAAAAAACAGTATTTTGTAACACTATTTTTAATATTTTGGATTTAAAAAAATATTTTAAATACTATTATAATCAGCATTATATACCTATCATTAAAAACTATTTTCTATATTATTTTAAAACAAGAGAACTTAGCTAAAGGATTTTTCAGTGGAGTTATTTTAAAACATTTTTAATATAACTTGAGTATTTTGTTTACTTTATTTAAAGGTTATATTTAATTAACATGCAACATAAAAAAAATTACTGAGTGACATCCTGATGCAAATATTACTCTTCATACTTTATTAAATCATGAAATTTCACAATTAAAAATAAACTTTTAAAATATTTCATTAAATAACTATTTCTATTTAATGCATTTTTAAATTTAATTAGGTTTACAGGCAATTTTCTCTAAAAACTAATAAGTATGAGGTAAGTAGTAGAACATAGAAAACAATAAAAAAAACCTAACAAAACATTTTATTTATTAAGATTGAATTCTATAAACATATACAAAATATCACCAGAGAGGCTTTATTTGCTAAATTTCACAACCGTTGAGAGTAAACCTTGTATCTTTGATTGCAAGACAGAGGGGAAACATTTAGTCATTATAGTGTTACTATTATGCTTTTATTTAGGTACATTGGAAATGTTTATTACACATTATTTACATTAATTTTTTTACACAAAGTCTGCACCTTGCATAGCAGAGAATTAGTCTTCATCCCCATAAGCTTATATTTAAAAAATGACAATGCGTTTAGAATTTCTTTAGGGTATTTGATGTTTAAAGTATAGTAAAACGAAAATAATAAGGCTGCAGCTGATAAAAGTTTTTCGTATGTGAAAAATGTGATCCTTCAATACAAAGGTGAATTCTCCTGCAATACGCATGGTCCCATATATCAGCGGATTTTGTTTGTCTTCAATAAGCGGTGTATCTCATCATCATTTATCTGAAAATAAAAATTTTTAATCATGTACTTTGATTTCAATCTGTATACACTATAGATAAAATAATTTCTTTTAATTTTAGTGAAACAAATTCTTGCATTGTTCTATTCCCGGTTCAATGTCTAGAGTAAGTTGGGAAATAAACACCCAAACCCGAATCAAAAGAAAGACAAAAACAATGAGGCATTTATGATTTCTCGATTATAAATTATCAATTCATACCTATTCAATTCTGGTACAATTAAATTAATGCCAGTGAAGCGAGCCTTGGGGAACAACCCCTAGTACAATAACAAATTTTAAATTGCTAAGAATATTGTACAAGTTATATGATTGAATACAAACTATTCCTTACACAAACAAAATATATAGAATTCTACACATTATGATAAAGATTCAATATATTTTAAGATTTGATTAAATTATTAAACTTTTCAGATTATCGGACTACTCTCTGGTTCAAAAGTTAAGCAGAATTTGTAAAATGAAAAACAAATATGCTCAAAATCACTTGTGGAGAATTGTATACATAAGATAAAACATTATGCACACATGCAAAAAATTTCAATTAACGAAAAATCGTAAATCTCGTACATTTTGTTCATGTACACAATGTCTTATCTTTATCATACAATTCACCTCAAATGATTTTAATTCAAAGCATTATTGACAATCTTTGGGAGCAGACACGTTAGTTGAGTGCTAATAGTTGTCACAAGAAGAAGAGTTTTTAAACAAACTGTAGTTTACAGGAGACTCAGACACATGGGTCTCTATGCCTCATGACCAGCCGCTTGCATTTACAGTAGCCTCGATTACCCAACCTTCACTTATAATAATATCATAAAAATATAAATGTATATTGCGCATACTATCGTGATAGTGTAACGTACCTGAAGCCGTGGCCCCCTACCGACCACCTTGGAAGTTATCCCGACTGCAGCAGTGGGCAGAACAGAACTTTTTTTGTCGACTGATGGAATAACACGGACTTAGAGATGCTTATGTCCGAAAACGGACTGATTGATATGAAAGAACCTTTTTAACATTTTAAATAGATGCTTTAAAATAAAGAAGCTGAATGTAAAATAAACTTTTTAAAAATATGTGTTTTTCAAATAAATATTGGAAATTTGAAGTTCTTGTGTTCGTGCTTGTTAATTAGTTAACAAGATTCAGAAAT